>APFE031524352.1:140216-168305 GCA_000404065.3 Pinus taeda
TAATAATAGACCTTATTTATACTATAAAAATCTTCCTAAAATTTGAAAATATTAATTAAATTTGATTAGGTTTTTTTGAAATCACTAACAAAAATGATTTTTTTTTTTAACTTTTTATGGGTTAGAATCCTGAAATTTGAAAATATTAATTAAATTTGATTAGGTTTTTTTGAAATCACTAACAAAAATGATTTTTTTTTTTTTAACTTTTTATGGGTTAGAAAGTGTTTGTTATCCGGGACATGCCTCCTATTAATATTCTATCCTTGAATTTGAAGGGGTTCCTATATTTTCAAAAGTTTATAAATTTTATTTGAGGAGGTTGTTTTAAAATTAATTGTATACAATTTCCATTAGTTTAATAAGGTTATTTAAAATGGATTTTTCTTTTTCTTTCTAAATGAGTACATGTATTTATTAAACCTATGCCTGGAAAAACCGAGAGATACATCTTCGAAGAGAAAACCCAACTAAACATTCATATTATACTTTCCTGTAACATCAAACTACAAGAACCATAATTGATAGAGGACTTTCCTAGACAATTCTATAGAACACTAATAAGACTAATTACATAACTCGAGCGTGTAAAAGAAAACATTTCAAAAAAGTAGAGAAAGTTAAAGATCACTAGTCGTTAATACTAACAGGCAGAATAAGGTTAAAATCGTGATTCAAACTAACAGCCTGATGATGAGCATGTGTCCCTTGCGATTCCTTGAAATTCAGCTACGATATCATGCTTCTCAGCGTGTCCACTTCTATCATACAGTCGAGAAAATTGGAGTTTGAGGGTCTACAACTCTTCTGCCAGCCTATGTGAGAATGGATCAATTGACAAAACTTTGTTTCTAGCTCACGGTCAACCTGCAAGAGGGATTTATGAGTAAAGAGACATTGAGAAAATTGGTTTTCCTCTAAATGATTCGTTTTGTTGTCGTAATTGTCAACCCATATTTTGGTAATTAAGGAATATGGTTGCAACTTCTTGTGAATAGAGCTATCCCCAAGTAGTAAACGTGAAAGATGGCCAAAATGATTTGAAATGTTCCTTGCTCTTGCTGAATTACTTCGAATACCAGAACTACTTTTAGCTAGTGCATTTGAAAGAACCCCCTAATTACCAATTACAAGGATATGGTCTCTTCCCTGACCGACAGTCCAAGAGAGGTAATCTTGACCAAGATATTGGAAACCAACATAATTGACATGAACGAGGTCAGAACTACCTTGAAACAACCAAATCCACCATTGACTAAAAGGGGAGAGAACAAGCTTCCGAGGACTCAGATTCCCTCTAAGACCATGATGCCTCAACGCTAAAAATCCCACCAATAGAAATGGCATGCCCACACAATCACCAACCTTAGAAGATAATGGAACGGAGGAGCTCCAGAAGGAGTTCTCCACAAAGAGGGTTTATTGATGCTATAATTGGTCAATGAAGAAATTGAGAGATCTCAAAATCCAAAAGATGAAATAGAACCTCAGTCAGAGAGACAAGAGAGAATGCTTCCAGGGGGAGGCCCCTATAGAATTTAACACCTCCATTACTGTCATACCAAACGAGCTAAATTAATTCAGGAATTGTTTCCCTTATGAAATTCTCTAATTTCCTCATTATTGCATGATCATGAGAAATTTCCCTAAACTTGAACTAGGTGGGAGTGATGTTTTAAGCATGCGAACTAGAATATATAGACATAATATGTCAAGAGTGACCAAGCGAGCACATACTTTGATAACGAAATGTCGACGAACAATTGTGATGTTGTGTGAGGGTTATTTGTCTCATTTATGAATTTTGAGGAGTGGTTGTGATGGTCTCGATTAATTAATGAGTATAGGGTGACACCAAATACAAAATTATCTATCTTGATCCGTGAATCAAAATAACTTATCATAGAGCCACGAGATTTGCAAACCCCTAAGGAATAATGCATTTGAATCTATATTCATTATAATAAGTGTTGTTTATGTCAAGGAGCATGCCATGTTTGCTAGCTTGTCTACCTCTAAGCTGTTAGCTTGCAAAATTTGATACAATTCCACGTTGTGGAAGACTACAAATAATTCTTTGATTCTTTGAATGTTCTTAGCAAGAGTTTTTTTTTTTGGAATCCTCTCAAATTTTAGATGTTGAATCGTTAAGAGAGAATCCCCTAAAATTATCAAGTCTTTCGTCCCTTTGTCTTTTTCTATACAGTAGAGGCCTTGGATGAGACAATAAGTTTTGGCTTGATTGTTGGACCTTTTCCCTAAACCCCATGAATACTTAGCTTCAACATTTCCATCAAGATTAAAAAAAATCCCTCCCCTTCTTGCCACCCCTGGTTTCCTCTTGGAGGCTCCATGAAAGTGAAAGATACACTTCTTTTGTTGCATTCTCTAGGATTTTAGTTTAGGGAAGGAACATCATAGCTTCCAACATGGGATTTTGGATTTCGGAGGAGAGTGTTTGTCATGAGGATGTTTGGTGGCTAGAGAAGATACCCAAGCCTCTTCAAGGGAGTTAAGTTGTGAATAACGAGGGACAATATTTACTTCAAGGAATACAGAGAGGGCTTGTAAAGAAACCGATTTGTAAGACCATAATTGATTCTAGAAAGTTGTTGAATTCCTAGAATTCCAAGTCCTCCGATGAATAAATTTGGGGGGAGAAGTCCAAACAGTCTTAGAGATCGGTTTGGATTAAAGGAACCCTCATAAAAATTATGCGATGACTAGAAGAGATCAGACATATCAAACAACCATTTGATTCTTGAACTAATGGGGCCTAGAGAAGCGGTCCAGACCGATCTGGAAAAAGGGCACTCTAGGAATAGGTAAGGGATGGTCTCCTCCTAGGATTTATAGAGGGTGCAAACCAAAGGTCCCTGAATTCCCCTTTTTCTTAAATTTTATGGAGTTAGAATTTTCCTATGTGCTAGAAGCCAAAAAGATATCTTAACTTTGGGGATAGCATTGGGGCCTCATATTTTTGTCTAGATAGCAGCCTTAGGGATAATTTTATATTGAAAGAGAAGCTCAGTATATCCTTCTTTGAGTGAATAGACAAAATCTTTCCATCCTAATTTTCCCTAATGAAGATGATTGATTGGGGAACATCCAATAAATTTTTATTCTAATGACTGGTAGAGAGGCCTCAAATGGCGAGGTAGGAAAACGATTTTCTAATTTTTCCATATCCCATCCTCAAACCATTAGGAGTTGTCTGCAAGGTGAATTATTCCTGACCTCTACATATATTCTACATAATGGTGTCCTCCCAAATTCTAATAGATTCACCATTACTTATAATTTTATTGATGTTAGAATTGATCAAAGGAGAGGATGCATTGATAAGCTTCCAAATTGGGGACTTGTGCTTATTGAGGTCATTGTCCATGTTCTGAATGTATTTTACTATGATAATTTGATCCCGCTAAGAATTTGGATGGGTTTTACGATTTCAGACTAATATTTCTACAAATCATAATTCAACAAGGCAGGGTCCCTAAGACTAAGACCTGCATACATTTTAGGGGCTCCAAACATGGCCCATTTAACTAAGTGAAATTTCTTTGTTGTGGCTTTCCCACCTTCCCATATAAATTTCCAGGTAAGGCCACCAAGCCTAAGGACGAAAAAATTGGGGGCCAATAGAGAAAAAAAGTGAAATAATGGAATTGTTGTTAACATAACTTTTGAGAGTACCATTGAACCAACCAAATTAAGCCAGCGAGAACCCCATACATTCATTTTACTTTTCATTTTTTCCAATATATTTCTCCAGGTTCTTAAGGAAGAAGAATTCCAGGTGTGCGTGAATGTTCTCTTTCCTTTCCTTATCTTTTTCCTTTACTTTTCCTTCATTTTCCCTTTGCATACATATTCATGTCTCTTAATCTTCCTTTTCTCATATTTTCCTTTATTTATGTTATTAAATTGTCATTAATTTCTTTTTACCATTTCCAATGCGAATTCCAATTTCCATAGCTAATAATAAACCAAAAGTGATTCCCAATGTAATTTTTTCCCCTTCATTCAGCTTGGAATATTTTCCCCATGACCTTGGTTCAATTTATTTATGTAGAAACTTAACCCGAGGTTGTTACACTTATAATCAAGGGCTTTCTTACAAGCCAAGTTGCTTATTGAGATGAAGATGGGATTCACAAGAACCTTGACATATTAGGTCCAACCAGATTCCTCTCCATTCCTTTGTAACGAGAATGTAGGTTGAATAAATCCATTTCATAGTAGAAGCATAACTTTTTCTATAATTCCTGGAAGACATCCTTTGTCCAAAATATCAAAATAAGGCCCTATACAGAAACCCAAATCGGAATCGTAGCCAACCTTTGAAACCTAAGTTCAAAATTTAAGGATATTTTTTAATGAAAAAATCTTGCGAACCCCAATGCCATCTACTATTTAAAATTTTATTAGTGTCTGAACTTGATGTAGTGACCCATCACAACCATCCTTTTTCCATCAACATAAAGTGGGGGGTATAAAATAACAATGCTAAGAAGTCTTCCATCCACTTTCTTAGCACCCGATAGACATTCACTTGCATGTGAACTATCCTATGATAGATTCCTCCTCCATGGATTGAACGTTGTTGAGTTGCATGTTCTTTCCCGAAACCAAACATGGCTTATCAACTTTGCATTTTATTATTATGTCTAGGAAAATATTTAATTGGAAACTTCAATGGAGAATTCAATTGTGAGGGGATACCATCACCACTTAACATATCTAGTGAGAGAAAGATATTGACAAAACCAATTGGTCTAGGAGATCAAGGAAATTGAAAATAGGAATCCAACGAGGACTCTTAATATGCTAAGGATGGAGAAGCGAGTGTTGATGAAGGATTCTAATGAGAGAGCCTGATAGGAAGGGAGAGATTAGAAGCTAAAGGGGAAGGGGGGAATAGGTCACTAGCAATTGATAGATGGTTGGACATAGGGATGACTCCTTTCCATGCGAAATTGAAAATATTTGGCAACCTTGAATCCGAGCCCATTGGTGACAGATACAGATGCTCCATCAATTCCTTTGAGACACCATTGTTTGATAAGGGAAGGGATGTGTATACCAAAGAGACCTTGAGTGAGGAACTAACATGGCAACCCAAAGTAATATAAATCTACATCCTATCATATAGGTCATTAGTATGATATAATCTATGGAATTGATCTACGTGACTAAGGCACCATTCATAGAAAATGTAGAAGAGTAGGTAGAAACCAAAAGGAAAATCTTATATCATTGTAAGTTAATGGATAAATTATCTTTATTTTGTAAAAAAATTATTAAATTATTTTAATTTATACATTTTTCTTTATTTACTAATCTATTTACCTCTAATCCTATGTCTTCATACAAAAAAGTGTATTAGTATCCAACTTTTATACGAATTTGAAAGACTATACAAAGTTTCTTACATATTTTAAACCCATTAATTAAAGAAATCGTAAGTCACAATACCTTTATTTATTTATTTTAACAATAGATAAACATGATTTAAATACTTCACCGTTTTAAATACCAATTAGGATGAAGAGTTTGTAATTACAAGACAAGAGTTTTACATTCCATCAACATAGAGAGCCATGTCATACAACAATGTATTAACAAAGCTCCTCATAATTAACGTTGGATATTTTTTAGATTCATTAATGTTTCCTTAAATATATGTATATGTCTTATTAACGAAGGTAAACTAAGAAAAATAAATAGAGAATTTTAGCAAATGGCTTGGCATATTAGATTTAAAAATTCATAAATTTTTTACCCTACATATATAACTTTATAATACATTTTAGTTGATTGTTTTTCTTATTTTACTTATTTATTGGAAAACCATGTATAATACATCATCAAAAATAAACATAATCTAAGGCTAAAACAATTTCTTAGATTGTAATATGATTCTACAAAACAAAACAATTTAATTTAAACAATTTCAAAATAATATATTTGATAACATATTTTTTATTGTTATTAATATAAAGAAAATTATCTAATATAAATTAATACTTTACTTTAAATAAACGATAAATTAATTAATAGATATAAGAAATATTCATTCTTCTTCTCCATATCATAAAGAAAATATCTTATTTTATTTACACACCCAAAGATCTTATTATTATAAGATAATATATTCAACAACATATTCTTGGCCGATAAATATATAGGAAAATTATTTGATAAAAATTAATACTCACTTGAAATATACAAAAATAAATTATTTGGTAAAAAAATATTCCGTCCTTTTCTTTGAAAATATCATGTTTCATTTACAAACTCTGCGATGCACAATCTTCTAACTTCAAGCATGTATTGCTATGATTAAAAGTTAGTTTTGTAGTAAATGAATATTTTTTTATTACACATTTAATTTATCATATTTTTTCACTGTGAAGTTATCGAATCAACTAGGTTAGGTTTTTATTTAGTTCATAGATTAGGCCAATTTCAATGGAAATCACTATAACATCTAGCATATTAATTAGTCCCCAGACAAAAAAATATAGCATAGGATTTAAACCAAATGTTGCTAACTAATCTATATCTAAAGACTAGTAGAAATAGAAATTTAAAATATAAGTAAAAACAAGACGGGCTGTGGGGCAGCTAGTCCCTGCCATATGATGTTGTTAGAAGCATGCATCCATAGAAATCTAGTTGTGGCTTGCTCGCTTGTGGGGCGAAAAGCTGGGTTTCAGCGAACAACCAACTCAACCAAAACCGGCTAACCATGACTGTCTCAGGCCCTAGCTGAGACTGTGTCTTTGGAACACAATGCTGTGATTGTTTTGTGGTTTGCCACTGCTTCTGCTGAGGATAAAAAAAATGATGTAATTTTGTTACTTCACGTAATTACGCCATAGGCGTAAACTTAGCAGAATATTCTTGTTAGTATAGCGTTATCGACCATTGTCATTTAAAGAAGGGTAGTGAGAGGGCTGTTTTAATAAATATTGGGCAACGATGCTACGTGGTAGGTTCTCGTTGTACCATACGTTGAACATAATAGATGCGAACTAAATCGATGTGCAACGTGCCTTGTGAGAGAGGTGCATGTGATATTTAGCTTACAGTCAAATTTCGTGTTAGGCAAGAAAGATCTATAATCAGAGAAAGGCATGGCATTGAACGTGACAGCGATTGTAACCCTTTTAGGTCTTGGATCTCATCCCTGTTTCCAAACAGCCTTTCGAAAGTTAAGCCAACGTCCAAAGTTAAGCCAACATCCGTCGACTATAGTTATCCATTATGCCAGAGGCGTAAACTTAGCAGAATATTCTTGTTAGTATAGCGTTATCGACCATTGTCATTTAAAGGAGGGTAGTGAGAGGGCTGTTTTAATAAATATTCGATTAAATATTTGGGCAACGATGCTACGTGGTAGGTGCTTGTTGTACCATACGTTGAACATAATAGATGCGAACTGAATCGGAGTGCAACGTGCCTTGTGATAGAGGTGCATGTGATATTCAGCTTACAATCAAATTTCGTGTTAGGCAAGAAAGATCTATAATGAGAGAAAGGCATGGCATTGAACGTGACAGCGATTGTAACCCTCCTTTCGAAAGTTAAGCCAGCATCCAATGTTAAGCCAGAATCCATCGACTATAGTTATCCATCCGCAAGGAGCTTAACCAGCAAGCCCCACGGCGGAGAGCAAACTAGCTTAACCAACATCTCCTCATGCTATCCCAAACCAGGTCTTTTGGAAAATAACTTCGGCCCTCATAACTGTCTGCTATACCTTGCCGAAATCAAGCTTTGGCCTTCAGAACGGTCTGTTATACTTTGCCAAAATTAGCTTCGACCCTCATAACCGTCTGCTATACCTTGCCCAAATCAAGCTTCGGCCTTCAGAACCGTCTGTTATACTTTCCCGTAATTAGCTTCGGCCCTCAAAATCGTCTGTTATAACTTGCTGCAAATCTTTTCAAAGAATTCTAATGATATTTTGCTGCAAATCTTTTCGAAAGATTATAATGATAGTTTCTGCCTTTAATGACATTTGTGCTTTCCATAAATCGTAATGATTAGTTTCTGCCTTCATATCCTTCTATTATATCTTGCTGCAAAATTTGTCTAAGAATTGACATACTCGTGCCGGACCGGACATAAATTGATACATGGATCGGGGTTCGGGATTTTGGGTCCGAGGATCAATCGTCGAACCTGGCAGATGGCAAGAAAATGGGATTCACAGGGATGCGGTAAATACAGAGTGAAGGTCGTCTTGCGACTAGTGCAAAAAGACGGTCCGCTCTCAGCCAAGCAGGTTGTGTTTCCACTGAACATTATCTTCAATTTTTTTTTTAGATTTAGAAGATTTCATGAAAATGGCTTAGCAAAACAATGTGCAAAAATAACAGCTAAAGATTTTTATGAAAATGCTATTTTCTTGAACATCTTTTGCGGACCTGTAAATTTTGTCAAATTCATGCCTTGCTATCTTGTTCATCTACTGCAAATATGCTAGAAATGCAAAAGAAATTTCTCAAAGATGTGCTAAATATCGTTAGAAATGCAAAAAGAGTTCTTCAAATATGTGCTAAATATTGTTAGACTTTGCCTGGAAATATAAAAGTTCTACTTCAATAATGTGAAAGCTTATCCTGCTGATCAAAACGATGTAGTATAAATCTAATTGCTTGCTTGCAAAAAGATTTACTGCATGTATACTCAAAGACTGGGTGGCATAAAAATGCAGAAAAGTTTCTGCCATGATGCTTGCGTGGAAATATTTCCTAAGGGGAGTGGCAACGATGTAAAGAAAGCATCAAAGCAGCTCAGGACGTGCTTGGCCTGGAGGGACGCGCAATCTGCAAATGTTGCTGGAAGACAGGTACTCAATGCCTACAGCAACAGAAGAATGCATCTGCGAAAAAATCCTACAAAAAAGTGCTGAGAACTGTGAAGAAGACCGAGACTTGTGCCTAGACAGTAGAGCAGGAAGGAGAGCAAGAATCTCCTTAGACAGTGACAGTCCAAAGAAGGAGACCTGTGACAATACAGTGAGAAGTAGATAGGTACTCGATGCCTGCAGCAATAGAAGAATGCCTTTGCATCAGCTTCCCATCAACTTGCAGGCATGGCAGACTCCCACACAGGTCGGAAGCTTTCCTCTTATTCAAGCATTCAAGCTCTCCTCTTATCAGGATGCCATCACCGCCCCTATGCTCGACAGCACGTATGCTCAACACCAGTTGCCAACTTCAACCATGGGCACCTCAACAACAACATGCATGCACACTTGCGAACTTGCTTTAGCTTATATCCATTATATCCATGATAGCATTTAATATTTGTTAAACTGTGAAACTAATGCTAGCATTAGTTTACACAGTGAAACATGTTTCCGAAATACATCTCCAAATCAGTTTATATAATATGCTTTTGGCCTCTCCTCCTCGGGAAGAGGCCAAATAACATGATGAAAGGATATGTGAATAAAAAGTTTAGTTATAAGTGATGGCAGGGTGTAATAAGCAGGTCAAATTATTTAGTTAACATCGCTAACTGATTACTATAGTCCCTGGCCATTTCCAGATGGCAGGGACTAAAAATTTATACTTAAATATAGATAAATGCTTTTAATATCAAAAAAATTGTCCCAACAATCGAATGTAAAAAGTCATACAGCCATAAGAATGTGATGTAAATTTATACATTCATCGTCGAATCATGTAGTGTCCAAGTGACTTGAAGAGTGATTTAGTATATTTTCAATAGATTGAGAATAAATTACACATTTGTACTACGCTGCATACTTCATCAACATCATTCTCGTATTCAGTAAAATCTCTTGTTTGTTGGATTATAAAAGTCAATGAGTTTAAAATATCAGTAAAATTGTTTTTATACCCAGATGTGGATAAATGTTTTCATTATAAAAAATTTACTCCCAACAACCGAAAGTAGAAAGTCCTGCAACTAACATAAAAATGTGATCTAAATCTATACGTTCATCATCAAATCATGCAATGTCCAAGTAACCTCAAGAGTGATTTAGTATATTTTCAATGGATTGAAAATAAATTACAGATTTGTATTAGGCTCAAGAATTCATCAACATCATGTTCGTATTCAGTACTAGTTATTTTCTTGGGTTATAAAATTCAATGAGTCTAGTTGCAAGCTTATTGGGAAACCAATATGGACTGATTTTTCTGAAAATCAAGGCCAATTTTATGAATTAAGTGTAATATGGTCATACAAACAAAATAATTAATCTCGAAGAACAACATCAAATTCAGAAATTTTCTCACAATTCCTTGATTGATAGCTAGTAAAATCATTACTGTCCTTAAATTATTATACGATGGATAGGTAAATACATCCAAAGCACATATTTTCATGGAAAGAGCGTATGCTAGACTTTCCCATCTTGAAAACTTTATATTTGAAATTGTATCGATCATAATTTGTTGGAAATAGTTGAATGGACCCTGAGAATAGTGTCTCCTCTTTGGCTTCATTAGCCTCACCAAAGTGATATTCAGGGAGATAATAACTCGTTACAGGATACAACAACCAAGACCTCTTTTTCTAACCTGCAGCGGGCTTATCAATGAATTGTTTTGGCTCTGGGCGAATTAACCCTCTACTTTATGTTGTGAACGCTATTGTGTTGTATCATGGCCTGCAAGGGAACATCAAGTAAAAAGGACAAAAACAAGTAAATTAGTTTCTTATTCCCAATATAGACTTTGATTTTAAAAGTGTGGAGATCATAATATGGTGTTGGAAGGGATTTTAGTGGTGTTGTGAAAGGTGTTTACATAACCTGAATGCCTAGATTTGATCCCAATTCATATCCATCTTTCCCAAATCGAGAAATAACATCCATAGCCACATAGGGACCATTTATATATATAAATGTTATGTAATGACCATAGACTCGACGGAACTATAAATCATAATACACATGATATCGAGTCCAGCCTGCAATCACAAATCGGTAGAAACAACCACTATATGGCTTTGCGGACCTGAGGGAATTATAGATCAGAGTGTAATCCATATTGGGTCCAGCTTGCCGTTACTATGGACACATCGAAATTATAAACGCAACACATAATTTTTTAGGTCCGGCCTACCCATATCGCTATCGGCATAGTTATATGTGTATGTATTAAGAATTATGTGATAACGCAAGACCCGTCGGCTTATATAAGATAACATATATGTGTTTCAGGTCCGCTATCGAGAGTCGTAATCCGTGGACCCCAATGTTCATGGCTCTGTATAAGGGCGGACCCGACGAGACTTTAAACCACGATATATTTACCTTCCAGGTCCGGCCCTTCAATACTTTAACACTTGTTTCTTTATAAATCCGATATATTACATATATATGTATATATCGGTTATGGCTCCATTTTACGTTGCGATTTAACTTTATTACATGGGCCAATTCCTTTATACTTATTCCTTTTGCGATTTTGATATATTATAAATACCTCATTATCTTTAGTCTTTGTGGAGTGGAAAATATAAAGGATTTTAATGAGGTTGAACCCCCCTTAATGATTTGAGGCCACACATTATGATATAATTTATGAATAAGGCTTAAATCAAAATATAAGCTACAACATATGGCTCCACCTGGATAGTGCTTTTGCCCCCCAGAAGCACTAAGAACTGCAGATTAGTGCTTTATCCTTTGGGCATTGAGTCACATATTGCTTTGCCAAGCTTAACTATGTGAAAATCTGTACAGTGATCCCACACCATTATCTGCAGTGATTAGATGCTTGCGCTCTAATAACAAAATATTGAGAATCATAGATCACTAGCCTTAGTTGGGCATGGGGTTGCAAAACTGTAAAAATCCTTAAATATGACAACTTAAATCTGACAATCTTGAACTCTGACCCCTATGCAAACCAGTTTCCAACTAGGAAATTCACCCTTATTCATCAACTAGTGATTAAACTGAAGAACTACAACTGGAAATCAAATGCTCAACACATGAGCTTATTTATGTTATTTATGTACAAGTTCCTACATATGAACATGATTGACCTCAACAAGGTGAATTCAATCTTCCAATGATATTAGATTAGCATTTGATTGCTTAATTCATAACCATTCTGCGAGTGAATCTTGAAAATGCCATTCATCCTGAACAAAAAATAAATTATGCATAAAATCAGCTCACAACAAAAATGAGAAGTATATCCACCAAAAGATATGTGTAGGCTTCTGATAAATTCCTCCATGTAATCTGCCATAGGATCTTCAAAAGTATAAGAAAAAACATGTTCTTGATTAGCTCCAACAAAGAAATTCTCTATATATGAAGGTCCCTACCCAATTGAACCTTCTGTTGGGGTAATATGTTCAACAAAACAATCAACAAAATCTTTAGAAAATAATTTATGTCACTTCCATGTTTCCACTCTTCATCTCTAAGCTTTGATTGAAAATAACTTGTAATTGTAACCTCCGGAAGAAAAAGGAATTTTTTCACATTACTATATGACATACAATCAAGTTCAAATATATTATTTACCTCTGATCCATGAGCATCATTGTGTTCTTCAATGCACTGATATACAATCTCTTTATCATCTTCCCTTTTACATGATATAGCCTATTTTTCTATGATAAATGGTTCAATATATTGTTGTCTAACATATTCCACTTGCTGGTTTCTTCCTATAGGTGCAACATCTAACTGATTAACTTTAAGGGATTTGTCTTGTTCCTCATTTAAATCATTTTCATTATAAATAGGAGGATCGTCAAACTCATCAAAATAAGATCCCTGGGGATTTATTTGCAACTTAATTGTTTCTTCCTTTTCTTGACTTCTGAGAAGAGATTCTTGATGCATGTTTTAACTTTCGTCCATCTGAATACTCTCTTGATTTGCTTGAAACAGAGTCAACTGCTTCTCTGCTTGGGAGATTATTGAAGAAAACTGTTCTATAAACCTCTCCACATCATTTTGAGAAAGTGATAATTCCTCGCTTTCAGAGACTTGCTTATAACTCTGAATGCTCGATATACTATCAACAAAATCATTAGCTTCATCAGCAAGATTATCTTGAAGCTTTAAAGTTTCTTTAGCATCATAATATTCACAACAACATTCAAAAAGAAAATTATGTGGATAATAAGTTTTACAAGAAGAATTAAACACTGAATGGAAATCTTTCAAAGAAGAAATGCTTGAAAGAGGCAGACACCTGAACCAAGTCCTAGCTTCTTGATCCAAAGAAAACATAAACAGTGTCATCTTAACATCTTCATGAATGATGCCCTGTTGCTCCATGCATTCATGAAACTCTTGGAGGTGCTGAGCTAGATCTTCATATTCCTTTCTATTGAATCTTGGTAGAAACTCATTCTTCACAGAAAATGCAGGTATATCATGGGGATAGCCAACGATCCCATTAAAATCAAATGGATCAAATTTATGGACTAAGAATGCAGGGAGAGCCATCAAAATCCTGAAAAGAAAGCTTCAAAGTATAGTGGAGTCGCCAATCAATATTGTACGTGAAAATCACAGGTGTGAATGTACGACCAACTACTAAAACTTGTCACTCTCAAGAATTAGCTTCAAACATAATAAAATCAAGAAAAAGTGTTATTATTCTATTTCTTTGTAGACTGTGGTATTTTTTACGATGGAGTTACCTTTTATTGCTTTTATTCGAAACATCCAAGTATTTCCTCCTTACTAAACAACCAGAGGAAAATATTGAAACCTAGGGAAAAGTCTTCTTGTCTTCTCTCCCCAACAACCACACCAATTAATGTTGTTCCTTAAGAAACCAATTTCCTGGCAGTAGGGAAATTATGCTTAAGATATTAATAAATATCACTTACTCTCACTTATTGTTTCTTTTGTTCTCAAATGAAGGACCTGGAAACTTGGTTTTAAACTCTTAATACATGTATGACCAAAACATCTCAGAATGTCATTTCTTGCTAAATATAAATGATGGATGAAGATAGTTTGAAGGGGAAGCTAAAGATAATATGATGATCTTTCACAGAAACTACTATATGTAACTTAGGAAATTATGATAATGAGAATTGAATCATAGACAATATGCTGATCTTTCACAGAAACTATTATCTATAATTTAGAAGAAAGTGAGGACTTCAAGTATAGAAGTGCTCTTTTAAGGAACTTTAACCTTATCTACAGAAGTAAATAAAGCCATGTTGTTTCATTACTATACTTGAAAAGAAGAAAACATAGCATGACACATGACAGAGAAGCTTACAAAATTATAAGCAACAACTCATGGAATCTTCTGATTCTTTCATTAATCAATGATGATATAAAGAATACAATCCCTAGTCTCTGGGTTCTGCAAAGTTTGAACCACAAACCATTTCTTTGTAAAATTTTCCTCCCTTTATACATTTGTAAAACAGTTGCTGATCTCTGCAATTATCAAACTACTAAACTGTTCCCTAACTATCTGAATTAAAAACCTATTAAATAATTTTACAGAGGTTTAAAAACACCTCAAAGAACATAAAATAACATAAAACAACTGATTTTAAAAGAAGACAATAATTGCTAACTTTCTCTGTTAATCCACTACTAAGTTTCTCTATATATGCCTTAATCTACTTTAATTATAATAAAATGTGGTTAACTTGTGCAAAATCTGGGCTTACGCATGTGTCAGATTCGACCAACTGCCTTTTTCTTCAATTTTGGCCATATCACTAATCTTCCCTTTAGATAATGAAAATAATGCAAACCTTTAGTTTATCGCGAAACTCAAAAGGTATTAAATATGTTTCATAAATCCATCAAATATGAACTCCCATCGCATATCACAATCAACATTTTCCATATATATCAATGTGCTTTTTCCATTATATACTTTTATAACGAAAATATACCATATAATGTGCTTTTTCATCGCAATCGGCACATGAACCATATATTATATATAAATGTTATGCAATGACCACGAACCCGACGAAACTATAAATCATAATACATATGATATCGAGTCCAGCCTGCAATCGCAAATCGGTAGAAACGACCACTATATGGCTTTGCAGATCCGACAGAATTATAGATCAGAGCATAATCCATATTGGGTCTGGCATGTTGTTACCGCGGACATGCCGAAATTATAAACGCAACACATAATTTTTCAAGTCCTACCTACCCATATCGCTATTGGCATAGTTATATGTGTATGTACTAAGAATTATGTGATAATGCAAACCCATCGGCTTATAAAATATAACATATATGTGTTTCAAGTCCACCTTTGCGAGTCGCAATCGGCGGATCCCAACGTTCATGGCTCTTTGTAAGGGCAGACCCGACGGGACTTTAAACCACGATATATTTACCTTTTAGGTCCAGCCCTTCAATACTTTAACGCTTGTTTATTTATAAATCTGATATATTACATATATATGTATATATCAATTATGGCTCCATTTTATGTTGCGATTTAACTTTATTACATGGGCCAATTCCTTTATACTTATTCCTTTTACGATTTTGATATATTATTAATACCTCATTATCTTTAGTCTTTGCGGACTAAAAAAGATAAAGGATTTTTATATGGTTGAATCCCCCTAATGATTTTAGGCCACACATTATGATAAAATTTATAAATAAGGCTTAAATCACAATATAAGCTACAACCGATTGAGAATAAATTACACATTTGTACTAGGCTCCATAATTCATCAATATCATGCTCGTATTTAGTACTAGCTCTTGTTTGTTGGATTATAAAAGTCGACGAGTTTAAAATATCAGTAAAAAAAAAATTATAACCAGACATGGATAAATGTTTTCATTATAAAAAATTTACTCCCAACAACAGAAAGTAGAAAGCCCTGCAACTAACATAAAAACGTGATGTAAATCTATACATTCATCATCAAATCATGCAATTTCCAAGTGACTTGAAGAGTGATTTAGTATATTTTCAATGGATTGAAAATAAATTAGACATTTGTATTAGGCTCAAGAATTCATCAACATCATGCTCATATTCGGTACTAGTTATTTTCCTGGACTGTAAAATTCAATGAGTCTAGTTGGAAGCTTATTGGGAACCAATATGGACTAATTTTTCTGAGAATCAAGGCCAATTTTAAGAATTAAGTGTAATATGGTCATACAAATAAAATAACTAAGCTCCAAGAAGAACTTCAAATTCAGAAATTTGCTAACAATTCCTTGATTGATAGCTAGTAGAATCATTATTGTCCTTAAATTACTATACAATGGATAGGTAAATACATCCAAAGCACATATTTTCATGGAAAGATTGTATGCTGGACTTTCCCATCTTGAAAACCTTATATTTGAAATTGTATCAATCATAATCTGTTTGAAATAGTTGAATGGACCATGATAATTTTTTCTCTCTCTTTGGCTACATTAGCCTCACCAAAGTGATCTTCAGGGCGATAATAACTTGTTACAGGTTCCAGCAACCAAGACCTCTGTTTCTAACCTGCAGCGGGCTTATCAACAGATTGTTTTGGCTCTAGCTGAATTAACCCTCTACTTTATGTTGTGAACGTTATTGTGTTGTATCCTGGCCTGCAAGGGAACATCAAGTAAAAGGGACAAAATCAAGTAAATTAGTTTCTTATTCCCAATATAAACTTCGATTTTAAAAGTGTGGAGATCATAATATGGTGTTGGAGGGGATTTTAGTGGCATTGTGAAAGGTGCTTACATAACCCGAATGCCTAGATTTGATCCCAATTCATATCCATGTTTCCTAAATCGAGAAATAACATCCATAGCCACAACCTTTAGATGGAGAAGAAATCTTGCCATGAGCACATCACAATAAAAAAAAATTGAGAAATTATAAAAAGTCTTTCAAATTCCAAGGATGATGTTTATAGTCCAGATGATGGGTTATCTAAATAGGCCTGTCTGGGAATAATCAATGAACATGCTCAATTAACCTTTGGAGCAGTAAACTATTAGTATTATTTCTTTAATGTGGTAACTACAACATACACCTGTTGTTGCTTCCTTTACGCGTCCACTCTCCTCAACTTGATGGTTTTCGAAGTCACTACTAAACCCACGATGGACTGCCAAGATGGGGAGATAAGGGTTTTATGTCATGGCAGTGGTGCCCAATCGCTGTTGACTCTTCAAGAAAACTCCAATGGAGGGATGGTTGAGAAAGATTTGGAGTAGTGATATTGATCTAGGGGATGTGCAGGGATTGAAGCAGAGTTGCCCTGCATGTTGTGGCAATGGGGGACAGTGTCGAAAAAGGTTCTTGAGAGGTTGAATGCATCAATCCCAACACTAAAATGAAACAAATATCAATCTCATCTTAGTTCAACAACCTCTTGTAGAAATTTCACACTCAATTTTCAATTTGAAATTCTAGGCGCTAAGATATTTGAAAGCCATGGCATAAAGGTAGCATTGAATGCATTTAAGTTCACGTCTCTTTCACTGGCTTCAAGAAGTTAGACCCATCGACGCACTCTAAATCAGCAAAGTTGTCGAGTCGCAGAAATATTTAAAGTATTAATGGAACAAGAAACAGAGAGGGATGGGACCCCACTGGTCATGTCAACAAGCTTGAGCAATATGCAATCGAGATAAGCTCACCGGTGCTCATCGTCATATTATTCCTTACGATATTGTATTGTATGTCAAATATGTTTCCAAATCTTTAGCAGACAGGAAGATGGTATGGGTAGTGCAGAGGAAGGAATCCTGTCCATAATTATTCCTAGACAAGAGAAGATTTCAGAGTTGTTCACCACTTCTTCCATGATGTCCCACAATCCTTGGAGGCCCGATTTAGGAAACAATGTTCTTGCCATATCTAATTTTATTTTGAAGGGCACAGGGACCATCAGGGCAGTGTGTAGGATGTTTTTGCAATGGCTAACACTCAGATAACCTGGAAAAAAAACACTCGCGCTCACATTTTTAAAGTAGAATTACCCAGCATCCTTCAATTACCATTACAATGCAATCTTTAAAATGTTTTGATAGAATTAATGGTAGTTAGGAGCCTCTTTTTTAGGTTTTAACGGATTTACCGAGATTCAATGGTTTATAGGAGAATTGTTTTTTGAATTTTTAAAATATTTTTAAGTCTTTAAGAAAACCTTGGAGGACTTGATGATTGTTATAAGAATTGTTTTGCTTGGGAATGACTTGATGATTGTTTAAATGCCTTTTCTACTTCATGATATCACTTGGGCAATATGAAATTGAAAATTTAAATGGCTATGTTCCATCATCTTTATAAAAAACTTGATTTTTGTATGTGCCTGGTGTAACAAAGAACTTGACTTTTGTATCCATGATTACAGATCAAGATCTTAAATTTCAATTTTTAAAGTATAACTCTTATATTAAAGATCTGTTAGATGACATGAATACTATTGCTACAGGAAATTGAACAAGAGGTCTATACAAATTGGATGTAAGACCAACACTACTTCGAGCTTTGACAGCAATGAGTTTGACTACTGAAGAGCTGTGACATCAGAGATTTGGTCATATCAACTACAATGATTTGTTGTTGCTTCAGAAAAAGGAAATGGTAAGAGATCTTCCTATGTTAAAACAAGTGCATAATGATTGTGATGCTTTTGCATTAGGAAAGATGCATAGAGAAGAATTCCTTGTTCGAGTAGAGAAGAAATAGAGAGATATACTTGAATTAGTGCACACAGATCTTTGTGCACCCCTACAAACAAAGTCATTCGGAGGTGCACTGTATTTTTTATTATTTATTGACGACTGCAAAAATTTTTCTTGGGTATATTTTTTGAGTAAGAAGAGTCACACATTTGAATACTTTAAGAAGTTTAGAAACATGATTGAAAATCAAACAGGGAAGCATATATAAGTTCTTTGCTTCGATCAAGGGGGAGAATATAGGAAGGATGAGCTTATCAAGTATTGTAAAGACCATGGAATATTACAGCAATTCACAGCACCCCATACTCCTCAGCAGAATGGAGTAATGGAAAGAAAGAACAAAACATTGGTGGAATGTGCTAGGAGCATGTTGAAAGGTAAGGATATTTCGAATGGTTTTTGGGCTGAAGCATTGAATACTGCAGTTTATTTGAAGAATAGGAGTCCTACAAAGAGTCTTTAGCTTAAAACTCCTTGTGAAACATTGTATGGATTTAAGCCTGCAGTAAAACATATAAGTGTGTTAGGGTATAAGCATTTGCCCATATTCCAAAGGAAGACATAAGAAAACTAGATTCAAAAGCCATAAAATGTACCTTTATAGGGTATTGTTTACAATATAAAGCTTACAAATTACTTAATCCCTCTACTCACAAGATTTTTGTTAGTAGAGTTGTCATATTCCATGAGTAGGGTCATGAAGAATCTGATAAGCACAATGAGCAATGGGATATTTCGTTCATGGTGGAAGAAGAAAGCGAAGAAACGGGAAACAATCAGGATCAACAGACAAAGGCAGAAGATGAGCAATAATAGCAACAATAACAACAGTAGGAAGGAAAAGAAAATGATGATCAGACTAGGTTTGAAGCTACCCCACCACTTAGGATATTAGGTAGGAAAGCTCAATTACCTACAAGATATAGGGAAATTGCTTTTATAATTAGTATGATGAATGTTGTTGAACCTTCTAGTTATAAGGAAGCAAATGAATGTAGTGAATGGAAAACAACTATGGAATAGGAATATGAATCTATAATCAGGAATAACACTTGGGAGTTGGTTGAACGTCCTAGAGGGAAACAAACCATAGGTTGCAAATGGTTGTATAAACTCAAGATTGACACAGATGGAATTGTAGATAAATTAAAATCTAGATTGGTAGCAAAGGTGTATTCACAAAAAGAAGGAATTGACTATGAAGAAACCTTTGCCCCCATAGCTAAACTAAATACAATCAGAATGTTGATTGCTTTAGCTACTAAGAAACATTGGATGATTCACCAACTAGATGTAAATTCTACATTTTTAAATGGAGAATTGAAAGAGGAGGTTTATTTATAGCAACCTGAGGGGTTTGTCCAAAAAGGGAAAGAACATTTAGTTTGTAGATTAAAGAAATCTTTATATGGACTAAAGCAAGCACCCAGGTCCTGGTATGAAAAGATTGATTCATTTTTTCCACAACTTGGCTACAACAAAAGTAAAAATGACCCTAATTTGTATACCATGCAAGATGAAAATAAGTGCATAGTGTTGATTTCTTTGTATGTAGATGATTTAATTATTACAGGTGATGTTATTTCTCTAATCAAAGAAATCAAGCAACAAATGTCAGAGGTGTTTGAAATGAAAGACCTTGGTGAATTAAAATATTGTTTGGGTCTTGAGATCTGGAGAGATTCAGGACAAACTTTTATGTCCCAGGGTAAGTATGTCAAAGGTCTACTGGAAAGATTCAATAGGGATCAGTTTAAGCCTACAGTACTACCAATACAACAAAACATCAAACTGCAGAGTAAGGATGGCTCTAAAGAGGCAGATGTGACACTTTATAGACATCTGGTTGGGAACATAATCTACTTGACCACTACTAGACCAGATTTGGCTTATGGAGTCAGCGTACTAAGTGAATACATGTCCAAGCCACTTGATAGTCATAGGAATGCAACAAAATGTGTTTTGAGGTATCTACAAGGTACTGTAGATTATGGTATTATTTATACTGATTCCTCTGATGTTAGATTAACAAGATTTACCAATTCAGACTAGGCTGGAAGTTTAGACGACTGTAGATCCATAACAGGCTATGCATTCAGCATTGGATCCGGGGTGATTACACGGAGAAACAAGAAACAAAACATAGTTTCCTTGTCTTCAGTGGAAGCAGAGTATCAAGCCATGTGCGCAACGTGGGAGGCAGTTTGGTTGCGGAGACATCTCTAGGATGTCGGGGAAGAACAGAAAGTTGCAACAATAATTAGATGCGACAATCAAATTTCAATCAAACTTGCTAATAATTCGGTGTTTCACAAAAACCCTAAACACATTGATACACAATTTCACTTTGTGAGGGAGAAAGTGCAATCAAAAGAATCCCATTTGGTATATAATAATACATGTGATAACGTTGCAAATATTTTCGCTAAGCCTCTTGGCAGGATTACATTTGAAATGTTTAGGGAGATGTTAGGCATATTTGTGAACCCCTTCTCCATTAAGGGGGAATGTTAGAGATAATGGAGAATATCTTAAAATAGTGAGTTTGTTCATGAGACCTCACGATAGGAATTAGTTTATATTTCTTAGATTATGGTTCTAACTTCCCTAAATCTATGATTGCTATATAATATGTGATGTACATGGACAATGTAGAGCATTTTGCAGAGCCAAAATCTCCTTGTTCAGACTCTCTTTCGTAGAGCTAACACGTGGGTTCCTTTTTATTAATTCCAACATCACTTTTTAACACAACTTAGTCATATTAATGGAATTCAGAGCACCCATCATTTTTGGAAAGAAAATCAACAAGAGTAATGAAACAAATACAATGACACATTTTTGTATAGTCACAATGCGCTTCACGCAGGATAACTTCCTGTGGTAGGCCTTTTGTGTTATACGTCATGATATATTCATTATGTCTCATATGCTTGCAAAGTAGAGTAGAGTAAATGGAGCAATAGCTATAGAATGAATGAAAAATTAATTATTTAGGAATGAATGAAAAATTAATTATTTAAAAATAAATGAAAAATCAAATAATTTTTGAAGTATTATAATTAAAATTTTATATTATATATATATATATATGATATATGAAAGGCTTTACTAATAAATAAAAAAATTAATATAGAAACATCTAATAAAAATAGAAATGAAACCACAACTTAGTGAAAAGGTCTAGCTAGAATTAAAATTATAGTTGAATGAATCTTTATCTAATCAGCATAAAATTAACAATATCATAAATATTTTTAAATGGTTATCCATTGCATTAGAAAAAACTTAGTTTGAAGGTCAAGAACTTACATAATATATTCCAAAGATTATGTTATTATTATCCAAAAACTGTCATAGTTTATCCCTCACCTACAAATTACTGGTTTGAAACTGATTGCTTCTATATATCCTCTAAAAACACACCTACAAAAACTACATATCTACATAAAATAACAAAAATCTAAAGACTGGATGAGACTACATTTCCTCCATGATAGGGGAAACTCGGGCTTCAATTTCTATTAGCACGGTGCCTTCCTGTTAGTGAGAAATATCAAAGTCACTCTCCTACATTTGTTCGACATTCTCTGACTACTATGTTGTGTACCTCAGTAGCATTCTTTTCTTCAACTAACACAAAAATTTCCACTCGAAAATACAGCATTTCATTCACCAACTAAGGGCGATCGACGTTAAGTTCCAACAGACCTAGTAGGTGAGAGAGAAATTCATTTTGGCATAATATTCTACCAATATCATCTCTCTAGGTCGGGATAGAAAATAAATTACGAACCCGAGAGCAGCTTCCATCAGGGGGAGCGTTAACCCAAGCTCCTCCTCTGTGTCCCGGAAATTATGCTCCATAACTTTGAAATTGCACCAAACTTGTTAGCAGATCTAACAAATAAGAGTTCTTATTGTAGTTACATTGTTTCCATGCTCTCCCAGTCGATCCTTAACATTCCTACTACATCAACCATTAATGCCTGATCTGATGATCGATACCGAATGTGCAGGAACTGTAATGGAAATATTACAATCAGGATAGATTTTGATGCAATGCAAATAAGAAAATTGAAATTCAGTCGTAGAGAATAGAACTTCATACATTCAAACCGCTCTATATTTAACTTGTAGCCATGGTCTAGTTCTTCAACTTGTTCTGAAGATGAATCACACTGGTTGGTTCCAAACTTGTGGACAAAAATATTAACCTCTTATTAAACTTGATATGGATGATAGAAACTCAAATTTAACAATCAAATCATTCTTACTCCAATTTTCCGATGCCCAATGAAATGTGACGTTGACGATCCAAGTGGTCACATTGGCATAGCTCTCCATATCGTTTAGATGACACCACGATCTTACATTTAATATGGATCCATTGTGATGTGAGGTCGATTTAAATGAAATGACCCGGTTCCTTATTTTGTATTTAATGCACTTAAATATCAACCTTATATAAATTGAATTCGGATAATCATGGAAATTCTTTTATTGTAAGGTTTTCATCATTAATCTTTAGTTCTCCTTGTTTTAAATGCGCTCTTCGATTTTCCAAACTGTCAACCATCATGTTGAGATTTTTCTTGACATGATAAAATTCAATCAAATTAATCTTTCCCACTACTAACATGATTCGAAGCCAAATAGAAGTGTGGATATATTCATTTTCCCCTTTAAATTTGATAACATGATTCGAAGCCAAATAGAAGTGTGGATATATTCATTTTCCCCTTTAAATTTGATAATTTGCTAGATCACAATATTTGAATCAACAAAAATTGTTAATTGACGAAGCCCTCTGGTGTAAGCCAAATCCAATCCCTACCATAAGGCTATTTTTTTTCATAATGCTAGATATTTCGTCTAATTATTTTTTGAAATTCTTAACCCATACAAATTGAATCTCCCTTTTTTTATCCAGGCCAAAGATAACCCCTTTAACTCGTAACTTTTTCGAAAAAATTAACTTTCAAACTTTCAAATCTATCTGTAAACGAATTGAAATCAAGATTTGCATAACTATGTCATAAGCAATTTAATTAAACTAGCAAAACTAAATCTGAGTTCTTCATTGTATACACATATCCAAATATGTTAAATCGATGTTTCCAGAGGATAAAATAAATTTTAGAAAAAAAAGATCCTTAGCAATATCACCAAAAAACAATAATAATTGTTTACGTAATTTGAAAGCCCTTAAAAAGAAATCTTATAATAATTTCATATAATAATAAAGCAATACAAAAGCCTACTCAAAATCACTAACAAACAAATTAATCCTAATACATTAAATTTTAAATTATAATAAATTTTACGGCATTTGAATCACTGACCAACAAATTAATTATAATACATTAAATATTAAATTATAATAAATTTTATGGCATTTGAAAAAATACCAATGGGGACCATCTCAATTGACGCTAATAGTTAGCACGTGATATAAAACCTAATGCAAAATTCAACTTAACTTTAAATGGTGAATTCAATTAGGACAATCTCATTGACGCTGATAGCTAGCATGTGATATAAATCATAATGTAAAATTTAACTTGACGTTAAATGGTAAAGGATTCACATAGTCATTGATAAGCGAATTCGACCGAAACATAAATGCCGAAGAAGCCGATTCGTCCTAAATTGGCCATTGGTAAATCGTGCACTCTCCTATTTCTACATGGTGGAAATATAGTAGTCGTGTTGTATTTCTATTGCAACAAGAAAGAAGCTAATTCATCCAGAAAGACGTACAAGTCTACCACGTAACTTCACAACAATTGATGCTCGACGTTCCAAGGAGTTCTATGCCGTTAAGGAGTCTAGTGGATTAAGTTGTTCACTTATTTTGGATTATAATCAAGCAGATAATTAGATAGTAGGCATAATCAGTTACTTCTTCGAGGAATGCCTTTTCGAGAGTTTCTAAAAAAATTTACGGGGATCGACCTCTATTTTGGCCTTCACAAGTCTGTTGAAGTTGCCGCGGAAATACTTCCTACCCCATGCTTCAACTTTTATCGGAATGGTTTATCGTCCGAAATATTGCCCCGGAAGCTATGTTATCTCTTAACACCCTGTCATTGTCTTGAGGGAGCTTGAGGCATCGATTCAATTCCACCTATCTTGTCACGCTCCAAAACTTATGGTAATATTTCAACTGTGCGGGCGATGTGCGGCACCACCAAACACTTTCTTTTTAACAATACTCGTGCACATGGATTACGCCTATCCACTTACTCCTACTTAGTTTGTGATTCTCAACCAAGTATAATTAGTTATCCTTTATACCAATGAATACCCATACTATTCATTATCAACAACAATTATAAACGAGAACACAATTGCACAGTATAAAGGGGAGGGGCAACTCCCTGAACAATGAGTCCACCCAACAATATATTAAGAATATCAATTTACAATACACAAGTATGTCTTGGCAAGACCAAGTCTCATACTTAGCCAATTTTACAATCAATACAATCTCCGTGCACCCTTGTATGATGGGCGGGCACTCACCCGAGCCACCAAGACACCATCGCCAAGTCTTGGCACAAACGACACTCCCACACGATCACCTGGGCACACCTTGCCCAATGACTTCACCCTTCACCAAGTGCATTTTCCACAAGTGTGATTTACCAAGGAGAGCGCATGAGCTATGCGCTTGCCTCTCCTCAAAACTACGCACAAGATAGCTCTTTTCCCTTGAGCGAAGATCGAATTAGTTCGATTGATGGTTTGAATGCTCCAAACGCAAGCATATATACACACCATGGCATGTGGGTGGGCTGCCCAGCCGACCTCCACACAACGCCATACACACACCCGTTCGAACGTCATGTTAAGTCGGCCTCGCCCTCCGTCGTAGGTCTGCCAAACTCCATCGCATAGCGCCCCACCGTGGGTATAAACCAGCACAACCTCCCACACTTGTCGTTCATCGTCGCAAGTGTTTGTCGCACTTCGTCGCATAACCTCTGTCGCTCATTGCACAACCGGTCACTCGTCGTGCACGACCTCCCGTCGCACATCCGTCGTTTGCCCATGCACGTGCCCGGGTCGCCCGGCGCCCAACCGCGTTGCACATCTCCGAAAGCCTTACTTCCTCCTCCACCTGAAATCGTTGTCGTCCTCGACAACATACCATCCTGTCTATCCATCCAACAAGATCATCAATATCCATGATGTCAACTCCTCCACATACAGTAAACATTCCTGCAACATATGTAGAACTCCATCATGTCTCACCTCAGCAACCACTGTCACCAAGATAGCCATACCAATGTACACATCGGTATGTCACATATCAGATATCCATGATCATCGACTAGCTTGTCACAATCTCCACACGCTGCTCTCCACCATAGAAGGCTGGTCCCTCTCATCTCAAGCTACATGTCTATTGCAACAATGTGTCAACCCCATCATGTCATCATCACCATGTGCACTACTACCATGATCCTCCAACAAGTGCTAACACACCTCTACCATGTGCCAACATCTCATCCCATGTGAACCTCTTCTCGTCCATGTGAACTGCTGTCATGATACTCCAACACAATGCCAACATGTCCCTGTACACTTCTGGACCCCATGTCTGAGCTAGTTGGGTAGCTAATCCAACCATCACGCTCAAATCATGAGAGTGAACAAACTCATATCACCACCAGTCATTTCTCAAAACATCTGCCACATCTTGAACTCATCAAGAATAAACCATGTCCAGGTCCATGAAGTAGCCCTCATCTCATCTGCAACATGTCTTGATGCTTGATGCCAAGCCATCCCTACACCATCATACCTGCTCAACCTGCTTTAAGGACTCACTGCCATGAGCAGCTAACAATGAGCCCCATCTTCTTGTCCGTCTAAGAAGATGTGGAGGGAGTAGAGCCTGAAGGCTCACCCTCACTAATCACCTCAATCCATCTGTCAGGATCCTCAATTTCCATCCTTTGTAGATAAGTGACCCGATTTTCCTCTCGGACATCCGGCCTCACATATGCCTCATCATCATCATCATCATCCTCGACCACTTCTAGTCTTCTTGACAAATCCAAGATACTATCTAAAAGTGTCTTGATGACCAATGACTACTCGGTAAGCTTTGTCTCAACCATAGACAACCGCTTACTCATGTCACCCATTCTCTTCTCATCCTCCATTTGCATCACTACCAACTTACAATCAGGCCTTGTTACTCCAACGGTAGGCACACCAATGGGTACATCTTCCCTTCCATCGTAAATGTACAGCTTCTTCAAATGTGGAACAATCATAGCATCAAATTGTTTCATGAATTCCATCCCCAGCACAGCCTCATAGTCATCAATCTGCACTATAGTGAAGTCAGCCTTCCCTGTCCACTCACCAAGTGTTGTGTCCACCTATTCAACTACACCAAGAACTTCATCCAGAGGAGAATTCGCTGTCTTCATTTTTGCCTTGATAGGTACAAATTTCAGCCCAATCCTTCTCACAGTATCTTCTCCCATGAAGTTGTGAGAAGCCCCACTATCCACCATAGTGAGTACATCAGCATCTCCAACCTTCATCCAAACATACTCCAACTTATTCCTCTCAGGATCCTTCTGAGAGATCACCTCTGTAGTAGCAACAGCGCCAAGTATCTGCATCATCCCAACAGAAGCACCTTCCTCTTTTGCATTAGATTGTGCAATCGCAACCACTTTCAGTTTAGAAGGACAATTCTTCACCGTATGTGGTCTAGCACATATCCAACACTTCAAGACTTTCTTCATCTTCGGACTATCATCCGATTTTGAAGCATCATCTTTCTTCTTCTCTTTCGGCTTGTCGGACTTCTTCTTCTTATCATCAGAAGTCTCATCATAATGCTCCACCAAGCTGTCCACAACAGCAAAAGCCTCCGCAAGTGTTCTAATCCTCTGTCTCTTCACTTCATTGCATGCCCAAGGCTTTAACCCAATAATGAAATTGAACACCTTGTCCCTCTCCTCCATGTCAGGAAGTTCTAGGACCACACTTGCAAACTCCCGCTGGTATGTCTGAAGGTTCCCTGTCTGCTTTATGAATTTTATCTTCATCCTTGCTTCCCATGTTTCATCCGAAGGACTGAAATGGGCCTGCAAAGCTCCTTTCATCTCATCCCAGGAACTTGTTGAGATTTTCTGTTTGAACTGAAATAGGCAGAAATTTCTGTAGGTGACAACAATAGAAAATCTGTTGCTGGATTATCTCTAGGTTGTTGGGAGCAAATTAATGCATCCTAAATTTGATGTGAGAGCAGTTAGATTCTCTCTACCATAAAATAGGTTGTCATACGGATAGCTGGGAGAGAGTGAGTGAGGATTTCTTGATGTAATCTCCAAATTTTGATTAATATATTCCTGATGCCTATGTTTGGTGGACGTAGCCCAGAT
>APFE031524352.1:168325-192798 GCA_000404065.3 Pinus taeda
ACTGCCACTCGCAATCTAGTCCATCCTCCTTCGCCACCACATCTTAGCATCCTTTGTTAGAAAGTGGGCAGCTACCTTGACCTTTGTCTCATCATCAGATAGACCCAACCATTCCAAGTATTGCTCCATGTCCCATAGAAAGTTTCCAAGAGTCTTTGCACTTCTTGTACCATCGAACGATTCTGGTTCCTTGATTTTCACATGAGGCACTCCTCCACCTGAGCCATGCCTGACGACCTTCTTCAACACTGCCATCTCATCTCTAGCTTCATTAAGAGATTTCTTCAAGTCCATGATCTCTGCAAGACCCTGGTCCCTTGCTTCTTCAACCTCCTTGACCCTTACTTCAATTTGTGTACACATAAGATCAGTGTACTCGTGTTGAGTTCAGAGCTCATCAAGCTCATCCTTCATCTTCAAAGTTGCTTCTTTCTCTCTCATGACCAAGGTCGATCTTCTTATTTCAGTAAGCTTCCAAGTCCTCCACTTTCTCCAACACTTTCTCAATAAACCCAAGGGTAGTGTCCTTGGCATCATGACTAGACCCAATCTGAGATTCAGCCATTTCCAATAGCTTTTTCCTTCTTCGCAACCTACTCTCAACCATACAACAGCTTCACCTGCAACCCAAGTCCTTGATGCAACACTTATTAGGAAGTGTTTCACCAACCTCTTTCCTCTACAAGTACCTGTCACCACAGTCACTTCTTCACAAGCTTCAACACTTCATCAAACCGGTCCAACCGAGCTCTGATACCACCTGTCAAGGTGTGTATCAGCATCAATGCTTCAACACCCGAACCTGTTCAAGTACTTTGATACCACCTATCATGCCCCCAAGCCTACGGTAGTCTTTCAATCGTGCCGGCGAGGTGCGACACCACCAAACACTTTCTTTTTAACAATACTCGTGCACATGGACTACGCCTATCCACTTACTCCTACTTAGTTTGTGATTCTCAACCAAGTATAATTAATTATCCTTTATACCAATGAACACCCATACTTTATTCATTATCAACAGTAATTATAAACGAGAACACAATTGCACAGTATAAAGGGGAGGGGCAACTCCCTGAACAATGAGTCCGCCCAACAATATATTAAGAATATCAGTTTACAATACACAAGTATGTCTTGGCAAGACCAAGTCCCATACTTAGCCAATTTTACAATCAATATAATCGTCGTGCACCCTTGCACAATGGGTGGCCGCTCAGCCAAGCCACCAAAACACCCTCGCCAACTCTCGGCACAAACGGCACTTCCGCACGATCACTCGGGCACACCTTGCCCAATGACTTCACTCTTCACCAAGTGTGTTTTCCTCAAGTTCAATTTACCAAAAAGAGCGCATGGGCTATGCGCTTGGCTCTCCTCAAAACTACGCACAGGATAGCTCTTTTCCCTTGAGCGAAGATTGAATGATCGAATGAGTTCGATGTATGGTTTGAACACTCCAAACGCAAACATATATATGCACCATGGCATGTGGGTGGGCTGCCCAGCCGACCGCCCCACAACTCCATACACACACCCATTCGAACGCCATGTTAAGTCGGCCTTGCCCTCCATCGTAGGTCAGCCAAACTCCATCGCATAGCGCTCCACCACGGGTATAAACCAACGCAAGCTCCCACACTTGTCCTTCATCGTCGCAAGTGTTCGTCGCACTTCGTCGCATAACCTTCGTCACTCGTCGCACAACCGGTCGCTCGTCATGTCGTTCCGTCGTGTATGACCGCCTGTCGCACATCCGTTGTTTGCCCGTGCACATGGCCGGGTCGCCCGGCGCCCAACCTCGTTGCACATCTCCGAAGGCCTTACATATTCGGCTCCAACGTCCCCTTGGTCGCAGACTGTGCAAGCCGACACAAGCACAACGAAATTGTTAACGTACTCTACTTTTAGGTAAGAAAATATTTATCATACGATATCGATTTCGCACTCTCAGGCAACCAATATTTCCAACCCGAGTAAGCAAATTTTTATCCTATGCTATCAGGTAACCAATATTTCCAACCCTATAGGCCCATTAATACATTGTCCTTCATAGTGTGGCATGCCCATATGAGAGACAGTACCCGGAGTGCATTTTGTCCGCCTCGATATGGCAACTCCCATATCCTCTATTTCTGGGCAACAAATAACGCGACCAAATTATTTCTAGTGACTGCTCCATGACCATACAATACCGACGAGAATGCGACTCATGGTCATAGCTTACACATACATGATACTGCCAATAAATAATGTTTGCTATCATGCAGTACCTAATCCAGTCTCGTGACGTTAATGTTGAATTTAAATTTGAATTTCGAACTGCGCTATTTTATTTATTCCAATCCATTCAGATGGATTTCAGCGATTCACCCAGTTCCATTGACAAACCTCACCATGTGTTGCCTCCATCGTTACTGCTTCAAAATTAGACGCGCCATCCTCTTCGTCAAACACCCAAAAACACTAGGTTCTATATGTTTTTGTTTCTTTTGTATTTTCCTCCTCATACGTGGAAAATCACAGTTCCCGCCATCATTTTTCACTTTGTAGGGGTCCATTATTTTGTTCTGCATGCTGCAAATGCTTTTATTGCAGAGCAAGAAAGTGGATTGTTGTGCCCTGCAATGGGCGGGCCGTCTCAACTGTCAATATTTGGGAACATTCAACAAGTTCTTTATATTATGTATGATTTTGGTATGAATCAACTCTCGTTCGTCCCTGCCCACTGTGATACTCTCTGAGCCTCAGCGTCGTCACACATGTCTGGGAATATACATAAACAAGCCATTAATTGTGGTTCTATCGTTATTTCACAATAAAGTCGACAATGGCTAGCTATGTTGACTGGGTGCGTATTTGTAATATACAAAGTCTTTTGACATGGTAGCCATAAGTGTTTCCGAACAACCGTTAGCGAAAAGAGTTCAAAGCCAAAGTATGTAGTAACTGCTCCTAGGATTGGGGTTGTATTTAATCATTCCCGATTCACATGAAAGAGCAGGAATGGTTAAATACAATGGCTAGCCTAGGAGCAGCTACTACATACTTTGGCTTTGAGCTCTTTTCGCTAACTGCTATTCGGAAACTCTTATGGCTACCATGTCAAAAAACTTTGTGATACAGGTGCAATTTGATTATAACTATGTCAATATATCTATGTCTTATTCCAATCTCTCTTTTTTGAAGATTTGCAGATCTGAGTAAACAACTTGCAGAGCTCTGAGGGCATCAACATTTCCAGCTGCAAGGCATCTGGAATCCGCTGGTATGCTTCTGTGGCCATGGCTACCTCTCGACTGTGTCAAACATGCCAAAGTTACATATAGATCAGAAAATACTACACGATGTTCAAGGTTGGATTGTTTCTGAAGATACACTTAACATGATTTGGAATATGCATACTAGAGCACTTGAATTTAGAAATTTTGTTTTATTTCGTTAGGAAAAGTTAGTAGTCCTCCGCAAATCTTATATGCCAATGATTATATTCATTCCCATACGAATTCCATTTGCAATTGTATGTATTCTGCCTTCCAACAAGGTGAGAAACTGTGACATTACATATTTTCATTATGTTCGGCTTCTATATAGAGCCATCGATAGCATGGATTGTTGATGATAATGCTTAAAATAAAGCTATGTAATTGCTGACAAACTAGCTAGCAGTTTTTGTGTTAAAAGTTATTAGAATGAGGACAACAAATTTATAGATGTCAAATGTGTTCTGAGTTATTACAATTAGGACAACAAATTTATAGATGTGAAATTATTAGGTACAGTCAGATAATGGATAACGAAATTAGAAATATGTGGGCTATATAATAATATATTAATTGATCCTATGAAGATATGAGATTCCAATGAGAGTTCAGCTCATGGATTGAGAATCAGTCTATCTTATTTTTTTCATTGGTTTTGTTTATGCTTTCATATGCATGTTCTAGCTAGATTTAACATGGTATCGGAGCTAGGTTAAGACGGTTGATTTATATGTAAAGTGCGTGTTGTTCGTAGGAGGTTTCAAAAGTTTGTGAGAGCCACTTACAAGAGTTTTCATAATTTTGTGAAGTCTGTACAGATTCAAGTTATTGGTGGGAGAGCTCAATAGCTAGAACTAATGGCCAATAATATGAATATTTCTCAGCCATAAATAATAATGTTTAAAGGTGAGAACTTTGGTTTTTGGAGCATTAAGATCAAAACATTGTTTCTCTCACGAGATTTGTGGGATTTCGTAGAGAATGGATATACAGAAATAGATGCTCACACACTTGCCTGCTAGACTTAAGACCAAAGAAACCAGCTAAAGGAAAATCGTAAGAAAAATTGAAAGGCTCTCTTCCTAGTCTAGCAAGCAGTGCATGATTCTATTTTTCCAAGACTAGTTGGAGTAACGAAATCAAAGGAAGCATGGGATGCTTTGCAGCAAGCATATCATGGAAGTGATAAGGTAAAAATTGTTAAGCTGCAATCATTAAGAATAGAATTTGAAACCTTGTGCATCCAAAACTCTGAATTTATTCAAGATTTTCTCACTAGAGTTATGGATATAGTGAATGAAATTAGGTCTTATGGACAAGATTTAAAAGATCAAAAAATTGTTGGGAAGATTTTAAGAAGTTTGCCCGCAAAATTTGATGCGGTTGTTGTTGCTATTGAGGAATCTAAAGATCTAACTACGTTGTCTATGAATGAGCTAATGGGGTCTCTTCAATCTCATAAGAAAAGAATCAATAGATCTTCTGAAAAATCTATTGAGCAAGATTTTCAAGCAAGAGGAAATATTTTCAAAGATGAAAGTGATTCCTTTCATGAGGAAAGCCAAAACACTTTTGGAAGAGGAAGAGGAAGAGGACAAACATACAGAGGAGGTAGAGGTCGAGGAAGATTTTTTCTGCATACAACAAAGGAAGAGGTAATGATTAAGGTGATGGAGGTAAAAGATTTAATAAATCCCAAGTTCAGTGTTTTTATTGTAAAAGATTTGGCCATCATGAAAGAAATTGTTGGAAAAATCAAACACAACAAGCTAATTTTTCTGAAGAAAAAGAAGAGGTTGGCACTTTATTCTTGGCTTATAATTCAACTAATAATATTTCCAAAGAGGTGTGGCTTATGGATAGTGGTTGCAGCAATCACATGAGAGGAAAAAAATATGGCTTTGTAGAGATAGATGAATCTACAAAATCTAATGTACTATTGGGAGATGACAAGTCAATTGAAGCTAAAGGTAAGGGAACAATTGTTGTGAAGACAAAAGAAGGAAAACCAAAGCACATTAATGATGTTTTATATGTTCCTGGTCTAGCACATAATTTGTTGAGTGTGGGGCAGCTCCTTGAAAAGGGATATTTAATTGTTTTCAAGGACAAACAATGCATAATCTATGATTAAAATGATCACAGTAAAATTATTGCTAGTACTAATATGCTGCAAAACAGAATTTTTTCTTTCAATCTCCCTTGTGAATCAAGTACAACATTAAACGTTGCTTATGATGATAGTTCCTGGCTATGGCACATAAGGTATGGACATTTGAATATGAAAGGCTTGAAACTATTGTATAACAAACAAATGGTCAAAGGGTTACCACTTATTGGTTCCACTGATAAAGTCTATGAAGGGTGCATTCTTGGTAAGCATCATAGAGATTCATTTCCAATAAGAAAATCATGGAGAGCAAGTAAACCACTGGAACTAGAACATGCAGATATATGTGGTCCTATGAAAACCTAGTTTCTCAACAAAAATAAGTATTTCATTATTGTTGTGGGTGATTTTAATAGAAGAACATGGGTATATTTCATTAAAGAAAAATATAATTCATTTGTTATATTTCAACAATTTAAAGCTCTTGTGGAAAAGCAAAGTGGTTATTGTCTGAAAGAATTACGCACAAATAGAGGGGGAGAATTCACTTCTAATAAGTTTGATACGTATTGTAAAATTGATGAAATTCAAAGGCAATTGAGAGCTAGTTATACTCTCCAACAAGATGGCATTGTTGAACGTAAGAATAGAAAAATTGTTGAGATGGCTACGAGCATGATGAAAGGTAAAAATCTTCCAAACATTTTTTGAGATGAAGCTGTAGCTACATCTGTTTATTTTCTTAATAGATTCCCAACAAGAAGTGTGCAAAATATTACCCCTTATGAAGCATGGTCTAGAAGAAAACTCAATATTTCTCATTTAAGAGTCTTTGGTTGCATTGCCTATGCTCATGTTCCTACTGAAAAGAGAGGAAAGCTTGATGATAAAAGTGTGAAATCCATTTTTATTGGATATTGTGAGGAAATGAAAGGTTATAGATTGTACAATCTACAAACTGAAAAATTAATGATTAGTCGTGTTGTGTTATTTGATGAGAAATGAGAATGGCAGTGGAATAATGATGTGCAGCAACAAACTCCAAGTATTGTTGTACAAGAAGATGAATCTTTTGTTTCTAAAAATCCATCTAGTATTCAAAATACTTCAGAGGCCACATCCACTCCGTCATCTTCTGCTACTTCAAGTCCTATATCAAGTCCAAGTTCTCCTCCAAAAAGGACAAAATATTTAAATGAAATTTATGGTTTACTAATTTTGCTTTGATGTCTCAGATTGAAGCAGAACCAAGATGTTTTGAAGATGCAATAAAGAGTTAGTTTGGTGCAAAGAAATGGATGAAGATATGGCATCAATTAAAAAGAATGCAACATGGGAGCTTGTGGATCCTCCTATTGAAAAAGAAGTCATTGGAGTGAAATGGTTGTATAAAACCAAGTATGCAGCTAATGGATCAATACAAAGGCACAAAGCAAGGTTAGTAGCAAAGGGATATGCTCAACAACCAGGGATTGGCTACAATGAAACATATGCTCTTTTTGCAAGATTTGATACAACCAGAACTGTTTTGGCATTGGCAACACAATATAAATGGTTACTTTATCAATTTGATGTTAAAACAACCTTTCTAAATGGTGAGTTCAAAGAAGATGTATATGTTCACCAGCCCCAAGGATATGAAGAAGAATAAAATGAATACAAAGTCCACAAATTGAAAAAGGCTCTTTATGGGCTTAAACATGCTCCAAGAGCATGGTATAACATAATTGACACTTGTTTTTTGAAAAGGGGGTTTAATAGAAGTGAAAATGAACACACATTATATATCAAGTCAAATGGTAATGATATAATAATTGTGTGCTTATATGTAGATGACTTGATATACACAACTTCAAGTGATTTGTTAGTGGAAGAGTTCAGGGAGGCTATGATGACTGAATTTGAAATGACTGATTTGGGTTTGCTCCATTATTTTCTTGCCATAGAAGTGACATAGATGAATGATGGAATTTTTATTTCACAAGAAAAATATGTTTCAAATCTTAAAAAATTGAAAATGGGAAATTGTAAACCCATGACCACACCCATGAATACAAATGAAAAATTTTATGTAGAAGATGGAGCTAAAAAGGTAGATGCTCAATCCTATAGGAGTCTAGTAGGAAGTCTTTTGTATTTTACTACTGCTAACCCTGATATTATGCATGCAGTAGGCTTGATTTCCAGATTCATGCAGAGTCCAAGTAAGATTCATTTTGGAGCAGCAAAATGAATTTTGAGGTGTGTCTGTGGAACAGAAAATTATGGAATTTGGTATACTTCATCAAATAATTTTGGGTTGGTTGGTTATATAGATAGTGACTGGGCTGGATCTTGTGATGATAGAAAAAGCACTTCAGGTTATGTATTCAGCATTGGATCGGGCACAGTATTATGGTGTTCAAAGAAGCAACCAACTATTTCATTGTCTTTGACAGAGGCAGAGTATATTGCAGCAGCAACAACAACATGTGAAGCAATTGGGTTGAAGAAAGTATTGATAGATCTGAAATAAGAACCAAAATATGCCACAACTATTTAGTGTGATAACTTGTATACTATTGCCATAACTAAAAATCCAGTGTTTCATAATTGCACCAAGCACATTGATATCAAATATCATTTCATAAGAGACTATGTGGAAAAAGGAGAAATTCAAATAAAGTTTTGTACAACAAATGAATAAGTTGCAGATATATTACCAAAGCACTACCTAAAGCGAAGCTCAAATACTTAAGGGATATGCTTGGAATCACCTCATTAAACATTGAGGGGGAGTGTTGAGGATAATGCCTAAAATAAAGCTATGTAATTGTTGACAAATAACCCAAAAAAAATTGTGTTCTGAGTTATCAGAATTAGGACAGCAAATTTATAGTTGTAGTCAGTTATCATTCAGCGAATTATTAGGTACAACAGATTAGTCATATAATGGATAATGAAATTAGAAATATGGGTGCTATATAATAATGTATTAATTGATCCTATGAAGATATGAGATTCCGATGAGAGTTCAACTCATGGATTGAGAATCAATCTCTCTTATTTTTGTTCATTGGTTTTGTTTATGTTTTCATATGCATGCTCTCGCTAGATTTAACATGGATTCTGAATTTCGTATTGGTTAAATTTTATGGGTATACAAGATGGAATTAAACGTTGGATTTTGTGTTTTTTTGTGATGCCCTTATTTAAATGATATCACTGTAAATTATGTGTTAGGATATCTTGTTATGATTTTGTTTTGTGTATTTATCTAGCCTCTCATATCCACTTATCTCTTCATATGCAATTATCAATTTACAATACAATTGACAGTTCCATTGCACTTAGTGTATCCATATGGTGGTGGTTATTATTATTATTTATAATTATAGATTATAGAGGTACGTTTAGGGAATTAGCTCCCCTGGGATTCACGCCATCCAGATCCATTAACCATATACAAAATGCTAGTCCTTCGAATGAGGCAAATGAATTCATCCATCTCCCCACAAAACTTTCTAACAATATTGATTTTTTTCATTCTTCTTAGATATCAGCAATTGGAACTGAAAGACTTGACAAAAAAAATATCATTTGATTACCCATTCAAAGCAAGATCTTCAAATCAGCTTGAGTACATATAAATTTGGTTACTACATTAGAAGCTACAACCATACCCTGGAGCATTTTCATGGCCTCCATAGTATCATTTAAAAAAACTTTGCTTTAATTCGTTTCTGGTAAACACAAGAAATGACTTTGACTATAGAGGCCATACATGGTTGTCTCATTTCACTTGCAATACTTGCAAACATATAGTCATCAAATCTATCATCTCTCATGAACAAAAAGGATCTTGTGGCTTTCCCTTTTCACCCATTGTTGATAGAAGTTATGGTACCAAACCCTTACTAATAGGCTGCAAATTTCAATTCAAATGTGTGAAAATACTAGAAATAGAGATGACTTGAGAGAGGAGGAGAGAGGGAGGTAGAAATAGAGATGGCTTGAGAGAGGAGGAGAGAGGGAGGGAGAGAATATAGAAGGAGAGAAGAGGGAGATAGAGGAGAGAGGGAAATATGGATTCAACATAGATATGGTATATGTGTATATAAAAACCAACCTATATCTATCTTAATCTAGGACCTATCAAGCCCCAAAAGGGATTAAATCTAAATCTCTTTTCACTTTAAAATAGGTTTGTATCGCAAAAGATTTGATCCCTCTATGCTTGATAGATTTGGGGGATGGATGTAGGCTAGTATTTTGTGGAAGTAATATTTGTGCAAAAAAATTATTTTTATGTTTATATTATTTATTTTTTGTATATAAATTTAATATCATTTTACTAATATTAGTATTATCTTCAATGTTTCCAAAAGCTAAATCCACTTTATTTAGTGAGTTCAATTTTAACAATTATAGTGTATGAATAATCTTCAAAATGACTTAAATTACAACATCTCTTCCCCACTGGGCTAGAAAACCTCTCTTTGTGCAATGAGCATTAATAGAAAGCAATAGTAAGCTTACTAAACTAGCCTAGATCCATTATTCTCTATATATACCAAGCGTCGAGAGGGATCAAATATATTTTCACTTTAAAATAAGTTTGCACATCAAGATATTTGATTCCTCTTAGCGCTTGGTAAATCAAGAGTTAAGATGGATCTAGGATAGTTTAATTATTAATTATAATTCTATTAACACATTTATTTTTTTAATTTATATTTATTTTTATGTAACCCAGATGGGGTTGAACGAACCAAGAAGTACAAGGGTGGTGGTGGATGCCAGCCACCCATATGGGCTGGATGGCATTTAGCAAGTTGATGTCATGGTGTCTCCCTCACATATAAAAGTGTGTGAAGGCATCTCTGTGGCGTGTTAACACATTGGTCAATTTAATGGTGGATTTAGTTTTGATGAATATCATAGTGTCCTTGTGTTGTGGTGATTTTGTTAACGAGTGGAAGGTTCTTCAGTCTAGTATGGGGTGGCTTAGAGAGAGAACTTATTCTTTTGACATAGTATTCGTGGTGGTTAGTTTAGGAAGAAATAATCAGTATTTTCTTGTGGGGAAAACTGGTGACGTGCTTTGGAGTGGAACAAGGGGAGATATTTTCATATATATAAGTGGAAGTGGATTTAGTTTTGATGAAGAGCCTTATGTCCTTGTTTTGTGGTGATTTCGTTAACTAGTGGAAGGTTCTTCAATATAGTATGGGGTGGCTTAGTGCGAGAACTTGTTGTATCGACATAGTATTCATGGTGGTGAGTTTAGGAAGAAATAATCAGTATTTGTTTGTGGGGGACACTGGTGACGTGCTCTAGAGTGGCACAGGGGGACATATTTTCATATATATAGAAGTCTTGCATATATGAGGCTAGGTATATATGGAAGTTGAAGTTGTGCACAACTTTTGTATATGCACATATATGGAAGTTGCATATATACAACACATGCACATATATGGAAGCTACGAATATACAGAAGTTGCACATATATGGAAGATACACATGTATTTCATATATGCACAACTTCTATATATGTGCATATATTTTGTATATGCACATATCTTCTGTATATGTGTAATTTTTATACATGCGCATATATTTCGTATATACACATCTACTATATATGTGAAACTTCCAGATATGCACATATATGGAAGAAGTGCATATACATAAGATATGCACATATACGAAAGATGTGTATATATAGAAGTCACACATCTTCTATATATGTGCATATATTTCATATATGCACAAATATTTCATATATGCAGAACTTTTGTATATTTGCATATTCAAAAGTTACACATAAATGAAAGTTTCCCTTATACAGAGGTTGCGAACAACATCAAAATTCAGTGATGCGCTAGAAAAGTGTATAAGGCCACTCTCTAGAATGGCTAGGAGGTGGTTGTTAAAAATATTTCGAAGAGCATAAATGAATGACTAGGACATATATGTCCATATATGTGCATATACATAGCTTGTGAATAACTTGAACCTACATATATGTGTAGCCTTTGTATATGCACAGATACGAAAGTTTTGCATCTACAAAAGATATGTGTATATATAGAAGTTGTGCATATATGGAATATATGGGATATCGAAGATGTGCATATATAGAAGTTATGTGACTTCCATATATGCACATTTTTCGTATATGTGCATGTCTTTCGTATATGCACTACTTCCATATATGCGCATATCTAGAAGTTGCACGTATATAGTAGATGTGCATTTACAAAATTTACGCATATACATAAGTTGTGCATCTATGGAATATATGATCCTATACAAAGGGTGTGCAAAACTTCAACCTCCATATATACGTAGCCTCCATATATGCGCAACTTTTGTAAATGCACATACACGAAAGTTGTGCATATACGAAAGATATGTGCATATATAAATGTTGCGCATATACAAAAGATATTCAATATAGAATATGTGCATATATAGAAGTTGTGTGACTTCGATATATGCACATCTTTCGTATATGCATATGTATTTTGTATATAAGAATATCTTCCATATATGCACATGTTTCGTATGTGTGTATGTATTTTGTATATGAGAATATCTTCCATATATGTGCATATCTTCTGTATATGTGCATATCAGGAAGTTGTGCATATATACTAGATTCACATATACAGAAGATATGTGCATGTACTGAAGATATGCACATGTATGAAAGTTATGAATATATGGAGGATATGTGAATATGCGGAAGATATGTGCATATATCAAAGTTGTGCATATTAGAAAGATATGTGTATTTTTCGTTTATGTGTAACTTCCATATGTGTGCATCTACTATATATGCGCAACTTCCATATATGCATGTATACAGAAGCTATGCACAACTTCAACTTAGCTATACATGTAGCCTTCGTATATGCACAACTTCCATATATGCACATGACTTCCGTATATTCTTCAGTAGGATGGGTAAGAATTCCATCAATTAACATATCGCAATCCAAATCAATAGGATGGAGAAAGAGGGGTTCACTTTACTTTTAACCAACTCTTTTTCCTTTTGTTATATTCTTCATTATATTTTTGTGAAATTTTATTCTGTAACCTTTAATATTGATATCTGAAATTTGCATGATGTGAGTATGTTGCATGCTATAAGACAATGTTGTTTACTTTTTTCCCTTCTACTTTCACCTATTTCACACCTCTTTTTTTTGCTATTTATTTTTTTCATGTTTTTAGCTTCATTACTATTCATTTTAACCCTATGAGATGTTAAGGTTCAAGTGGTTGTGGTTATGTACTTTGAACCCCTTGGTGTGTTCTTGCCTTTACCTTCTTCTTGTGTATATTTTTTTGAGCTTTTTAATTCATCTGATTTCTTTCTTTGGGTTATGATATTTTGTTTGTATAGAATTAGGTTTTCCAGTGCCTCCAAATCTACTATCGGTTGTAGCTATGCTTCATATCAAGATTATCTCAAAAGGAATGTTGTATTCTTCTCTTAGATAAATTTCTATTGGGTATTATTTCCATCAATTTTTTAAAATATTGAGTCTTTATACTTCATCCATAAAGTAGTAGGTATTAGATTTATGAGAATTTGAAAGAGGGAAAACAACATTTGTGAGATCCCAATGTCTAAAGTTATGCATCTATTTTATGTCAAGGAGAATGTTATTTTACCGTCATCACTTTTTATTGTTTTTTTCCTTTTCTGTTAGACATAGTTTTTATTTTGTGTCTTATGATACACATTAGAAAATTTTCCTAAGGTCTTGTTTACCAATGATGTTGTCCAAGTTTAATTCAAAGTACGTAACAACAACCAAATTGATGTTGAATTATGGTTGAACATTGATTACTATTCACAGCATGGACACATATTTTTCACCATAGCTTGTCGTGAGACAATCCTGAGAGTAACAAATTATCCTGTTTGAGGTTTAGAAGACATAATTTAAACAATGTTATTGATATTTATTAGACTTAGAAGCAGATGTTGCCAAAAATATTTTTCATATAATTGTTTGGAGGACCTTAAGCTTAAATGAAAGAAACATTCAATCTGATTATGTTTTGAGAAATTTTTATGATGAACTATTTTAACAAACTATTTTCTAATTATTATAGTTAGGCTCCTATAAGATGAATGAATGAAACTTACAATTTCATTTGGAAACTACATATCAAGCTTCATAAAAGAGAGACAAGAAAGTGAAACTTTTCCAGAATTCGATGAAAATAGAAATCCACAAATGTTATATTCTCATTGAACATCAAATAGAGGTTTCAAGTTTTTATCTATCTTTTGTCGTTATGCTCTGTGATTTTAAAATTTCTCGTCAACATAAGCACGGAGGTAGAAAGGTTTTGGAATTTTAAGGTAAGAGGAAAATCATGAACCAATTGTGAAAGTAACTCTAAATTCCAACATAGGTCAAAGGTTAACCATGAAAAAATAGAGGTCATGCATGAAAAATATGTTGTATCTCAAGTGGAGGAAGAGGGAGGTTGGGAGATTGAAAGCTAGAGTTTAAAAGTTAATGAAACACTTAGAAATGTGCATCTTCCATTCAACTTCATTGGAGTAGGGTAATGATGACAACTGCAAATTGTAAATATTTCTAGCTAGAAAACTTAAAAGCATAATACATACTACCCATTATTATTATTAGAGAAAGAAAGGGACTGTGGTAACACTGTAGATTTTAATCTTATAGATTTCTTTTATCATGACTTCAATGGATTGTTATAAGTGACATGCATATATGAAAAATATTTGGACAATTTTGAGACTAGCCACATCTATTCTATATCCAACATTATGGACATTTGAATTTAGAGGTTATGGATGGCTGGAGAAAATGTCTTCAGTCTTGTATTGGGTTGAATTCATATGTATATGAATGTGAGGCAGTGGTGGAAATTAGAAATGTCTAAAGGATATCCTTGATAGTGGCAAAATTACTTAAATTGATCAATTTTATGTTTTCTTTACAAGTGGGACAAATAAGCCAATAATGTGATGGAATCATTACAAATTCTTCTAATTTTTCACTCTCTAATTTGTTAAGTACAATGTTTTAAAATGGATGACATATCATCTGCAGTTCATGTGATGATATGTGTAAATGCTATGTGGATGTTAATATGTGGGGTTTCCTCACATGAAGTGGCCATTGTGTAAGACTTCATTGTTGTACCAAGTAATAATTTTTACATTTTGTGACATGCACATTTACATGATATTTGCATGTTAAGGAGGATTCTTTTGAGTCTTTCATGAAGTATTCTTGGTCTTAGCCATCTGTAAATTTGTAGTTATATTAATTGAATCTACTATATATCTATATATGAAATATGCTTTAAAAATGTGATGAAATTTACCAAATCTCAATTTATGAACCATAACTAATGCTTGTATTGCTCATCATGTTGGGTGAGTGCAATTTTGTTTCTTTCGCATACCCATATTATTGTTGAAACTTAAGGATCTGACAGGTGGATGTTGGTGGCCACCCACCTATCCCATTTGGACCCCCACAACTGTCTCTTTCAATTTTTTAGTTTCCTTGATTATAGCACAGTTTATTATTTTTAGCAGCTTTTCGGGTCCTAAACTTCCAAAGCCGTTTTGAGGCCCTAAATGACGTTTTTTGGGAAATCTACGGTTAATGATTTTGTTGTCAAAAAATCAGTTTTTCTGTCGTAGTCCTCGGAGAGATCTTTCCAATGGGCTATCATGCACGTCAAATGGAGAAAATACGACCAATTTGCGACCTCGGGAAGTTGATGTACCAACTTACCCAAAAACGGGGCCCACAATTTGGCGTTTCATCTTCTGGGGTTAGGTTTTGGAATGTGAAGGGTTTTCCATTGTTTCTCAACAATAAATAGGCCTTCGAGACTCATTGTAACAGAGCTCAGAATAGTTCAGAGGCATATAGCCGCAACATCTCTTCTTAGAGATAAGCTACCATCGCCCTAGCTCGTTCATTTCTATTTCCGGTTGTAAGCATTTTAGTATTTTTCATTAATGAAATGAAGTATTATTTCCGCTGCATCTTTGTGTATATGGTTATCTCTGTATTTTGTTGCGTTCCTGTTTAAATCCGGATCAGGATCCCACTGGTGAATATTATTGGTTGGTACTGCATTTCATTTATTATGGGTCATTAAGTCATGTGTTTGGTAAGTTATGTCCACCATTCTTCATAAAATTTGATGTATGAAGTGTGATCGCATTTTATGATATTTTGATAGGCAGGTAAAGGTCGAACATGGTCTATGGTATGTGCATATCTTGTATACGTAGGTATACATGTTGAGGAGGCATTGCAGTTGTATGCAAATTGTCAAAGCCATGTAAATGAAGGGGTATGCACAAATGCTAAGAGTATCGTGATAGACTTTACATGACAAACTTTTATGACTTAAACTCTAATTAATCATCACTAATGGTTTAAAAAATATTTATTTATATTACACATTGCCAAAAAGTTAATATTCAGGAATCCATTCCATATTTATATTTTGTGTTATAGAGGAGTGGAAATAACGACAACGACAACTTGTTTTAGTAAATTTCCATAATCATATGCTAAACTGGCAAATTATACTATCTATTTGACAAGAATTTTTTTCATTATGTGTAATTAAAGAGGTCCAAGCTTCTCATTCATGGGGTTGTTAGACATGATTTCAACAATCTTATTGATATTTATGAAACCTAGAAAAAGAGGTTTCCAACAATATTTATCCTAGAATGTGATGGGGGACCTTAAGTTTAAATGGAAGAAACCTTCAATTTGATTATGTTTTGGGAAAGTTTTATGATGAAATATTTTAACAAAATGTTGTCTAATTGTTATAGGTAGACTCCTCTAAGTTGCATGAATGAAACTTACAATTTTGTTTGGAAACTACATATCAGCTTCATAAAAGAGAGGCAAGAAAGTGCAACTTTGCCAGTATTGGATGACAAAATGAGTCTACAAATGTTATATTGTGTCCTTGAGAGGTTTGAAATTTTTATCTATCTTTTTTCATTATTATTTGTGATTTTAAAATTTATTTCCAACATAAGTAGAGAGTATAAAGGTTTTGGAATATCGGGGTAAAAGGAAAATCATGAATCAGTTGTGATAGTAACTCTAAATTCCAACATCAGTCAGAGGTTGGTCATGAAAAAATAGAGCTCAAGATTGAGAAATATCCTTTATGTCAGGTGGAGGAAGAGGGAGGTTGGGAGATTGAAATCTAAAGTCTAAATGTTAATGCAACATTTAGAAATGTGCATATTCCATTCAACTTCAATCGAGTAGGGTAATGATGACAACTGCAAATTGTAAATCTTTCCAGCTAGAAGACTTAAAAGCACAATACATACTACTCATTATTATCATTATTAAAGCAAGAAAAGAATTGTGGCAACTCTTTAGATTTTCATCTCATAGATTTCATTGATGATGACTTCAATGGATCATTATAAGTAACAAACATATGTGAAAAAGATTTGGACAAATTTGAGACTAGGCACATCTATCCCATATGCAACATTTTGGACATTTGAATTTAGAGGTTATCAATCGTTGGAGAAAAAGTCTTAAGTCTTTTCTTGGGTTGAATTCAGATGTAGATGAATGTGAGCAAGTGGTGGAAATTAGAAAAGTGGGAAGGATATCCTTGATATTGGAAAAATAACATATATTGACCAATTCTTTCTTTTCTTTACAAGTGGGACATATAAGTCAATAATGTAATGGAATCACACCAAATTCTTCTAATTTTTCACTCTCTAACTTGTTAAGTACAATGTTTTAAAATGGATAACATATCATCTGCAAACATCTGATGATATTTGTGAAAATCCTATGTGGATCAAAATATGTGGGGTTTCCTCACACAAAGTGGCCACTATGTAAGACTTCATTATTGTACAAAGTAATATTTTTTAATTTTGTGACGTGCACATTGACATTATATTTGCATGTTAAGGACTTTTTTGAGTCTTCCATGATGTATGCTTGATCTTGTCCATCTATAAATTTGTGGTTACATTAATTGAGTCTACTATATAATATATATGAAATATTATTTAAAAATGTGATGAAATTTACCAAACCTCAATTTATGAACCATAACTAATGCTTGTATTGCTCATCATGTTCGGTGAGTGTAGTTTTCTTTTTTTCGTATACCCATGTTAGTGTTGAAACCTAAGGATTCCAGTGGTGAATAATTTTGGTTGGTATTGCATTTCATTTATTATGGGTCATTGAGCTGTGCGTTTGGTAAGTTATGCTGACCATTTTGCATTAAAATTTGATGTGTGAAGTGTGATCCTACTTTATGATATTCTGACACACAGGTAAACGTTGAACATGGCCTACAGTATGTGCATTTCTTATATACATTGGTACACTTGTTGAGGAGGAATTGCAATTGTATGCTAAGCATTGAAGCCATGTAAATGAAGGGGTATGCACAATTGATGAGAGTATCATGACAGAATTTACATTATGAATTTTTATGACTTAAACTGTAATAAATCATCACCAATGGTTTAAAAAATATTTATTTATATTACACATTGCCAAAAAGTTAATATTAAAGAACCAATTCAGTATTTATATTGTGTGTTATAGAGGAGTGTATAATAATGATAATGATGCTTTGTTTTAGTAAATTTCCATAATAAGATGTTAAACTGGCAAGTTGTATTGTCTATTTGATAGGAAGTTGCTTCATTTTGTGTAATTCAAGAGGTCCAAGATTCTCATTCATGGGGTCATTGGACTTAACTTTTATGTCATGTGCCTTATTTTCATTTTGTGATGGTATTTCCACACAGCTAAGAAACACTGCCAAATAATTTTCATCCATTCAGGCCTTGATATCCTTCAATTTTCCCCACTGAAGAGCATAGAGCCATATTATGACCACAACTCTTCCCAGCACGTTGTATTTAGTGGATCAACACTATTTTGTACAATTATTAATCTCCATCTCCATTTCAATTTTAGGAATGGTTGAAAAAGGGTTAAAAAGTATCCTTTATTTTCTATAAATTCAATAATATATAATTTAAACAAAGTAGACATTTAAAAATGTCAATTTTGTTTATGTTACACCTAACACCTACATATATCCTCATAATGACTGGTAGAGAGTATCTCCATAGAGTGATTTATATTTTCAAATCATAATGTAGATAATGAATAAAAGATTCATTTATAAATAGTAAATTTTGTAGTTAACGATATATAATTTTTTTGAAAATTATTTATTTTTTGTAAAAAATTTAAGTTTTTTTGGTTAGCATCGGTTGATGCCTCAAAATTCTCTTGGAAGGTTTCAAACATAGATTTTCCAAACTGGCTCCTATTGATAAAAATGGTCACGTGAGTTTATTTCTCCACTTTTTCCACTCTAAAAGCATTGACATCAATGAAAAACAATGTAATGATCCAATCTAGGTCAACAATGCGGATGTTGAGAGCCAAGTTGCAATTTCCATGGCAAATGACATGGAATTACATATGCTTAACCTATTGATAAGAAATCATTAGGATCCAAAAATATAAAAATCCAAAAGAATTAGATACGACTACAAGAAGGATAAAATATAAACCAAGATTTGTATTGACCTAGAAAGCCAAGGTATTTGGCTTGTGAATGTGGTGAAATATCATGATGTGACATAGGTGTGCGACTACTATGTGTCAATTGTATGAATGTTGATGTGGCATAAAATGGTACATCTTATGAGTTCATTAAAATTGTTCGTAGAGCTTATAATGGGATGAGAAAACTCTTGATGAGTAGAAGATGATAGTGATCTCCGATTGGGTGTCTTACATTGTATATTCTTTAAAACTTTGAAATCCTTGACATTATGAAATAACAATCCATATTTGTTGGGATTTTCGCCATGAACTACTTGCGAAAATACATTATATTATTGAGATATGAAGAGACAATATGTGACTTAGATTGAATTAAGTTCATCACAAAGCAATGGAGTCTCCCTCTACAATGATTGTCCTACCCATGGGAGTTATATTCCTTCTCTTATTTCGTCATAGGTTTAGTCATTCCATAATGTATGCATAGCAATCTAGTTGTGCACACAATAATAACTATTTATGGATGATTTTCTTCAACTAAATAATTCATAATATAATTTGAATTTGTGATTCTAAGCACAAACACAAATTGTCCACTCATAATAATGCTTCTCAAAGTCTAGGCTTCCTTTTAACTATATTATCTTACCAAACAACAATTTTCAATGAAAGCATAAAGTCATTATTAGAATAACCAAATTGGCTTGTTACAATTGGATAAATTAATTTGTATTGTAATTAATTCATTTGAGTAAATTAAAAAATCATCTTCTCATTTTATCAAAAACCAAATTTCTAAACTTAGTTTTGAATTTCCTTTATAGTGGAAACTCAAGCCATGAAAGATAATATAAGTTGATGTTTGTGAGACCTTTTTAATGTAACGGTATTGTAATTAATTTATTTGAGTAAATTAAAAAATCATCTTCTAAATTGATAAACACCAAATTTCTAAGCTCAGTTTTGAATTCCCTTTAGAGCCAAAATTCAAGCTATGAAGGTCAATATAATTTAATGTTTGTGAGACCTTTGTAATGTAATTAGAATACTTGTATTTCAAAAAGGCTACAATAACTCAACTAGGTATTTCTAAGGCCTTCTTACCTATTTTATATTTGGTTAGTACTTGATTCTTGAAGTGAAATAAATATCTATATTCCTTCCTCTTAACATTTGTTTGGTTGCCATAAAAACCTAATGCTATAAGGAGATAAATTCCAAGCATTTGAATATTCACTCCGAGTTTAAATGATTGTCTAATAACTAATATATTGTTCAATACAATTTAAATGTTAGTCTTTGTTGCAGTTAGAAAAATATTTGAGATGTTCTTCTTGATATTTGGATTTATATTTTTAAAATCTTATCTTTATGGTATGCTAATATTGTGTCTAAAATGACAAGGTGTATTTGTTTCTTACAAAAGAGTTGTAAGCTCTTTGATATTTATTCAACTTGTAAGTTTATGTAGTCTTGGTGATTATTTAGACCACTGATTAGAATAATAATAAAAATTAAAAGATTAATTGATAAATAATAATTTAAATTAAAATAAAATAGGAGGAATTTTACACAATTTTAATATAATATTGATATTGAATATAATCTAATAATTAAAATGAAAATTATTTATAAATAAAGTAAATTTTAAAAAATTATATAATGAACAATTAAAATTCATAAATATATTTATTATAGTAAGTAATTAGATTATTTATATAAAAAAAATAATTATTAATATATTGTATTATTAAAGATATAATACTTCTTTATAACCATCCATTTAATAAAAAATCATCCCAAATTTATAAGTTTTGATGGTTCGTTGTGGGGTGTATATATAAAGTATTTATCTCCATCTATATGAAATATTGATATAAAGAGATATTTATGTGAATAAAAGTGTTTGTTTACATAAAAATATTCATTAAATAACTATTCATTAAATTGTTATATAATATTGGAAGATATTTTATTACAATTTAATTAGTTAATTTATTATATTTATTTTAATAAAAAAAAATTAAACATAAATTTGATATCATTAGAAACAAAGTTTCATGCATTAAAAACAATGACTGAATCAACTTTGGCGATTTGTTCATATTTGGTGTGAACGCCAGGCCAGCTAGTGCCCTCAACATACCTCTATGATTGTAATTATAAAAACTAATAATAATAGCGACCACATGGATACAGTACGCGCCATGGAACTGTCAATTGTACTGTAAATTGATAACTGCATATGAAGAGATAAGCGGATAAAGAGAGGCTGGATAATACTGGTAACAAAAATCATAACAAGATATCCTGACACAGAAGTTATTGAAAAATTATTTGAATATGGGCACTGCAAAAAAAATGCAAAATCCAGCGTATAATTCCATCTAGTATACTATACTATTAAAAATACAAGAATTTTCTTTTAATATGTAGGTTAATTTATTTTTAAAGTTGATATAAAATTATGTATCTACACACTAATATCTAATATATTATTTATTAGTTAAAGAGTAAATAAATATTTTTATCACATTCTTTGAGTTTAATTTGTCAACAACAACTAGGTAAATAAGATTATTAATATTTTATAATTCTATTAAATAAACTAACTGAATAGATATATTCATTTTTGTTTCTAATTCTGGTTTATATTGTTTATTTATTTAAAAAATATTCCATTTTTACTTAAAAAAAGACACATATCAACTTGGTACTCATCTCTTTTCACACAATAGGTGTTTTTTGTTTGTTTTTAAACTTTTATGTTTAAAAAAATTGTTATAAAATTATGTTATTTCACATGAACATCAAAATGTTTTATTTATAGTGGAGAGAGAGAAATTTTCTCAACACTTCTGAATTGTAATATCAACAATAAACCTAGTAAGAATATTGAAGGTAAACTTATTAGTATTTTATAATGCTTTTAAACTTAAAACTAACCATTAATCAAATATGTATATTTTATTCTATTTTTAATTATAATTAAGAATATTTTTATTTGGAAAATATTTTTTTTTTATTTTAAACAAAACATATAAATTAAGTTAAGAGTTAACATTAAACATTTCTCTTTATTCCAAAATAAAATGCCAAACAGTTAAGTGGTAAAATTACACTTTTTTCTCTCGTGCTAAAAAATAAAATGCCAAACAACAATATATTTTGAAGATTTGATAAAAATATTCAAACTTTATAAAAAAAATAATATTCAAAACAATATTACTATTCAATTTTCAAAAACTTTGAAAATATTTAAACTAAATTTCTAAATTAATTATGAACAACACTCACCTATTAAAATAAAATTATTTAAATTAAATTTCTAAATTAATTATTAACCACATAAAAATGATTTAAATTAAATATCTAAACTAATTATTAAAATTTTTAATAATATTTATATTTATAATTTACTTTTAAATCTAACTTTTCCGTAAATCACTATTAATATACTTTAAATTTTAAATAAAATTCCAATAAAGTCATTCCCGGTAAGCCCGGTGACTGAGGGCAACCAATATTTTCAACACTAAAGGCCCATCAATACATTGTCCTGGACAGTGTGGCATGCCCATACATCGATATTCTTCTTATCCATGCTCATCTGGTACACCTTAAAAATACGAGAGACAGTATCTTCACAGTGTGCTTTGGCCGCTAAGATATGGGGACTCCCCTCTCCTCTGTTTCTCGACAACAAATAACGCCACCAAATTATTTCCGGTGACTGCTCCATGACCATACATTCCAATCCATTTAGATGGATTTCAGCGATTCACCCGGTTCCATTTACAAACCTCGCCATGCGTTGCCTCTGTTGTTAGTGCTTCAAAATTAAACGCGCCTTCCTCTTCGTCAAACACCCAAGAACACTATGTTGTTTTTTTTGTATTTGGCTCAGCCAAGTGACAACCGTGCAGGTCGTCTCTCTCCATGAGAGGCTCCTGTTGGAGATTTTTCTGGCAAAATCTCAAAAACACAAAAATAAAACACATAGAGGCAATGCTCTGTTTTCTTTACTCCAGGATCTTTTGTGCACAGGGAAGCCTAAAAAAAGTTACTCAGAGCAGAGTATTGCACCACCATAAAAGATTTCTATTCATTCAACAAAAACACTAATACATATTCATCCTCTTTCACTCAAGAGGGATTCACCAAAACATTACAAAAGAAATTACTCTGTCTCCTTTGAAATTTTACACCACTGTGTGTAAAAATTTCATTTACATTCACTGCTGTGTGAAAATAAAGATTACAAGGATTTACTATTTTACCTTTTCACTGCTGTGTGAAACAATTCATGGTTTTGATACAAACCTCCCCCTGGTTTTCTTCATTCACATATTCGCCTTCTTCGCTCCTGCACTGCTGTGCATTTTTACATTTCTTACACTTAAAAAAATGGTCAACCAACATATGTTTTTACTTGTTCTATTAAAAACAAACTTACGGCCGCAAAAATTAAAAAAAAACAATAAAATTAACATTATATGACATAGCCCATGCCATTATTTAATTTATGCCCATACTTGCCATAATCAAAAATTTAATAATCCACCTGCGCATATGACAAAACTTTAATAAAGGTATGGTCAAAGTTCAACTTGACTTTACTCCACGCAATCCTTGATTTGATGCGGGCCGTATGCAACTCCATGTGATCGACGGCGGAGAGCGAAGAACCCCATCGGACGGCTGACAAGAATATCGGAAGCCCTTTTTAACCGAGCTTTACTCCACTATGCAGCTTTGAAAGATCAACGGTGGAGAATGTTGGAGCACATCGGACGAAGGAGGTGAATATCGGAACCCACTTTTTAATCGACTTTTACCTTCTGATAAATGTCAGAGGCGGATGTCACGCCTCATCCACGCGTCAGCTCCAAGTTGTATCGGAGCTCTTGTGTACGGAAACTACCTTCAACCAAAAGTGGTGCGATAAAGTTACCGGCGGTTTGTGGTTTTGCTGGGTGGTTTTGAGGTGTATTAAATGCTGGACCGTGCGCGGTTGAAATTACAAATTCAACACTCCCCTTTAATTTCAACTACTGGACATTCGGTCATACCCAGACACTTCCTCAGAAATTCAAAGCTTTTCTGATCCAGTGGCTTTGTCAAGATGTCTGCAACATGTTCTTGAGTCCTGCAATGTTCTAGGACAATTTCTCCATTGTTCACCAATTCTCTGATGTAGTGAAACCTTGTATCAATGTGTTTCGTTCTCTTATGAAACACTGAATTCTTTGACAATGCAATAGCTGAGCTATTGTCACAAAAAATCACTGTCGCTTTTGTCTGCTCTTGGCCTAAGCTCCTCAACATCCTTCTCATCCAAACTGCTTGACATGCTGCTGCTGTAGCTGCCACATATTCAGCCTCTGCTGTAGACAATGCTACAATGGACTGCTTCTTAGAAGCCCATGAAATGGCTCCTGAATCCATGTGAAAAACATAACCGGAAGTGCTTTTCCGATCATC
>APFE031524352.1:200924-229977 GCA_000404065.3 Pinus taeda
CAAAGGACATCTGGGTCTTAAAGGCTTGCTCTAGAGATGAGTTTTCATTCCTACTCAATCTCTGCTCATGTGTTATCAGTGATGCATGTAGCTCATCAACTAAAAAGTTTGAGAGATCCTTTGTCTCTTCAATGATGGTGACAATAGCATCAAACTTTGAGGGTAAGACCCTCAATATTTTCTCCACAATCCTCCTTTCTTAAATGGTTTCTCCATGAGTCCTCATCTGTGTGATCAGACCAATTACATGTGTGAAGAATGAGTCAATGTTGTCTGACTCTTTCATGCACAGATTCTCAAAATCTCTCCTCAACAACTGTAGTTTTGAAGTCTTCACTTTCTCCATGCCTTGATAGGCTGTCTTGAGGGTTTGCCATGCTTCCTTGGATGTCTTAGCTTCTGCTATCCTTGGAAACACACTCTGGTCCACTGCTTAATACAAAAATACAAGGGCTTTTGAGTCCTTCTTCCTATTGCTCTTCAGCAAATCCTTCTCTCTTGGAGTTAATCTATTAAACTCATTTTCATTTGCTGGTTCTTCATAACCATCTTGAACTAATTCCCATAAATCTTGACAGGCAAACAGGGCTTTCATGGTTATTGCCCAATAGTCATAGTTCTTCCCATTAAACTGTCGGAGCTGGTGTTAAAACATACCCATACCAGTGCTTGTGCTGGCCATCCTAGCACTCTTTAACTATGTTTCTAAATCCTTGACTGTGTATTTTTAAAACAACTAACTGCTGCAACAAAAGACTCCTCCCTTTAGCTTCTTTGTCACCTTCAAAGAGCCTAAGCCTGCTCTGATACCACTGTTGGGGATTTTTCTGGCAAAATCCCAAAACCACAAAAATAAAACACACAGAGGCAATGCTCTGTTTTCTTTACTCCAGGATCTTTTGTGCACAGGGAAGCTTAAAACAAATTACTGAGAGCAGAGTATTGCACCACCATAAAAGATTTCTATTCATTAAACAAAAACACTAATACATATTCATCCTCTTTCACTCAGAGGGATTCACCAAAACATTACAAAAGAAATTACTCTGTCTCCTTTGAAATTTTACACCACTGTGTGTAAAAATTTCATTTACATTCATTGCTGTGTGAAAACAAAGATTACAAGGATTCACTGTTTTACCTTTTCACTGCTGTGTGAAACAATTCATGGTTTTGGTACAAACCTCCCCCTGGTTTTCTTCATTCACATATTCGCCTTCTTCGCTCCTGCACTGTTGTGCATGTTTACATTTCTTACACTTAAAAAAATGGTCAACCAACATATGTTTTTACTTGTTCTATTAAAAACAAACTTACGCCCGTAAAAATAAAAAAAAACAATAAAATTAACACCATATGACATAGCCCATGCCATTATTTAATTTATGCCCATACTTGCCGTAATCAAAAATTTAATAATCCACCTACCCATATGACAAAACTTTAATAAAGGTATGGTCAAAGTTCAACTTGACTTTACTCCACGCAATCCTTGATTTGATGCGGGCCCATATGCAGCTTCATGCGATCGACGGCGGAGAGCGAAGAACCCCATCGGACAACTGACAAGAATATCGGAAGCCCTTTTTAACCGAGCTTTACTCCACTATGCAGCTTTGAAAGATCAACGGTGGAGAATGCTGGAGCACATCGGATGAAGGAGGTGAATATCGGAAGCCACTTTTTAACCGACTTTTACCTTCTGATAAATGTCAGAGGCTGATGTCATGCCTCATCCACGCGTCAGCTCCAAGTTGTATCGGAGCTCTTGTGTACGGAAACTACCTTCAACCAAAAGTGGTGCGATAAAGTTACCGGCGGTTTGTGGTTTTGCTAGGTGGTTTTGAGGTGTATTAAATGCTTGACCGTGCGCGGTTGAAATTACAAATTCAACAACTCCTGCGTTGGCAGGACGAAACATCGTTCTCTTTCCCCTGCACCCACCTTCTCTTTTTGGAGCAGCTCAGGGCTTGATCTGCCCTAAGGCACTTTCAATCTCAACATGGATGGCAGTGGGGGAATTATCATCGATTCTAGGGTGACCATAACTTATTTTCCGAATGATGCGTACAGTGCCTTGAAGAGCCTCGTTCAGCGACATCAAGCTACCGTGGGCCAATGGATCGGCCATCGGTCTGGATGACTGTTATAGGTTGCCTCCTCAGACGTGGAAAATCATGGTTCCCACCATCACTTTTCACTTAGCAGGGGGCGAGGATTTCGTTCTGCATGCTGCGAATGCTTTTATTGCAGACGAAGAAAGCGGGTTCCTTTGCCTTGCAATGGGCGAAACCGTCTGGACCGACGATATTCGGAAACATTCAATAGCAAATTTTTTATATTATGTATGATCTTGGTATGAATCAGCTCTCGTTCGTCCCTGCCCATTCTGATACCGTCTTAGCCTCAGCGTCGTCACACGTCTGTTAATATACATAAACAAGCCATTAATTGTGGTTCTATTGTTATTTCATAATAAAGTCGAGGATGGCTAGCTATGTTCATCTCCCGCCCCTTCTGACTTCTATTGACTGGGTACGTATTTGTAATATAACAAGGTATTTGGCCTGTCCATTGCTTTGTAATGTTTACATTACTTTATGGTTTATGTGTTCAAAATTTCTTTGCGTTATGCGTTTGGCTTCTGTATACAACCATCTGTGACGAATTTGTAGCATGGATTCTGGATTTCTTATTGGTTAATTTTTATGGGTATCCGGGATGGAATTATACGCTAGATTTTGCATTTTTTTCAGTGCACGTATTTAAATGATTTTTTAATAACATCTAAGACCACGATTGACAATCCCCAAGGGCTACAGTAGTCTTTCAACTGCTCTTCTTTTCACCAGTCTTTATGTTCGTGCACCAGCCTAACCATTTATTCCTACTTAGTTTGTGTTTCGCAACCAAGTATTATAAATGTTTCCTTTATACCAATAAACACCCATACACATTCATTAACATCAGCAATTATACAAAAAGAACACAATTGCATAGTATAAAAGAAGGAGAAACTCCCTGAACAATGAGTCTGCCCGATAATATATTATACAGTCTTTTACAACAGTTACAAAACTTTACAAGTATACTTGGAAACCCCAAGTTTCATACTTAGCCAAATTTACAATCTTCGGCAAAACTGGGTTGCCTAGCTCGTCGGCACCTCAACACAGTCGCCGCACGACTCACCAACCCTTCGTTCACCTTGTCGCACAATCGTGCTGTTTGCCCAACTTGGGCGCACCTCCAAGTCGCCACACACGAGCACCTCCACCCGAGACACACTTCCGTTCACAATCTCAACATTTCACCAAGTCACCGTGCACACTTGCATGACAGGCAGGGACTCACCCGAGTCACCCAAAGCCCCGTGCCAAGTCGTTGCACAAACCAGGCGCTCACCAACGTTTCTCCGTCGAGCGCTCCTATACATCACCCGGGCACCACACACACCTTGCACGCCTTTCTCTAACCAGCGAGCGACCCTGCCCGCGTCCTTCACCCAAAACCGAGAAGCGATCTACCTCTGTGCCGCCTTGCCCAAGAGTGGGCACATCACCAAAATCTGCACCTTTCCACTTGTGCGCCCACCCTCTTAGATTTGCGCACTTCTCTTCACATGAGCGAAGATGTTGTGTGTTGAGCGATTGTTGAAATGAGTCCAACGCACCTCCAATATATACCAAAGGTTGGGCGAAGTAATGGGTGCCTAGCCGACTTTCCCAACGCCCCTACTCCATCGCAAGCTCGCCCAATATACATGTCGGCTTGCCCATGTTTGTAGGTCGGCCCATGCGTTGAGCGTTCATGCTTCCCACGCTATAAACGTGTCACTCTTCCCTCCTACGCACTTCATAATACCTTCACGTGCTAAGGTCGAGCTCGCACTTCAACTTTTCTTTATCACACTTCAAGCCGAGAGTGCTCAAGAATCGCGGGTCCTTACATCTTCCTCCACCTGAAGTCGTTGTCATCCTCGACAACATACCATCTTGGTAGCCATCCACCAAGATCAACAATGTCTGTCTCATCCTTGGTCCATGATGTCAACTCATCCACATACTGCAAACATCCCTGCAATATATGTAGAATTCCCATCTCCATCATGTTTCGTCCTCATCCTGTGAACTATCGTCCTTCTTACCTGCCTGATGTCAACATCTCTCTGGAACACTGGTAGCCCTCATGAGTTGAACTAGTCGGGTGATCATCCCAACTGTCACACTCAAATCATAAGAATGTCCATCCTTATGCCTTCACTAGTCTATCTGGGATTCTTCCACGTCCCAAACTTTCCAAGAATCTCACCATGTTCAAGTCCATGGAAACTCCATCCCATCTGCAACATGGCATGATGCTTGATGCCAAGCCATCCTTGCACCATCTTTCATACCTGCTCAACCTGTTTTAAGGACTCACTGCCATGAGCAGCTAACAATGAGCCCCATCTTCCTTCCCATCTAAGAAGATGTGGAGGGAGTAGAGCCTGAAGGCTCACCCTCACTAATCAACTCAATCCATTTGTCGAGATCTTCTATCTCCATCCTCTGCAGATAAGTGACCTGATTCTCCTCCCAGACCTTCAGCCTCACAAATGCCTCATCATCATCATCATCATCCTCAACCGCTTCTAGCCCTCTTGACTAATCCAAGATACTATCAGAAAGAGTCCTAATGACCAATGACTACTCAGTAAGCTTAGTCTCAACCATAAACAACCGCTTACTCATATCTTCCATTTGCTTCTCATCCTCCATTTGCATTACTTCCAGCTTACAATCAGGCTTTGTCACTCTAATGGTTGGTATACCAATGGGTACATCCTACCTTCCATCGTAAATGTACAACTTCTTCAAATGTGGAACAATCATAGCATCAAATTGTTTCAAGAATTCCATTCCCAGCATAGCGTCATAGTCATCTATCCGCACTATAGTGAAGTCGACCTTCCCTTTCCATTCGCCTAATGTTGTGTCCACCTTTTCAGTTACACCAAGAACATCATCAGGAGGAGAATTGACTGTCTTCATTTATGCCTTCACCGATACAAATTTTAGCCCAATTCTTCTCGTAGTATCTTCCCCCATGAAGTTCTGAGAGGCCCCACTATCCACCATAGTGAGTATATCAGGATCTCCAACCTTCATCCGAACATACTCCAACTTATTCCTCTTAGGATCCCTCCAAGAGATCACCTCTGTAGCAGCACCACCATCAAGTATCTACGTCATCCTCACAGAAGCTTCTTCATTCTTCACATTAGATTGTGCAATCGCAACCACTTTTGGTCTAGAAGGACAATTTTTCACCGTATGTTGTTCAGCACATATCCAACACTTCAAGGCTTTCTTTGTCTTCGACTTATCATTCGATTTCGAAGCATCATCCTTCTTCTTCTCTTTCAGCTTATCGGACTTCTTCTTCCTATTATCAGAAGTCTCATCATAATGCACCACCAACTTGTCCACAGTAGAAAAAACTTCTTCAAGTGTTCTAATCCTCTCACTCTTCACTTCATTGCGTGCCCAAGGATTCAACCCAATAATGAAATTGAACACCTTGTCACTCTCCGCCATGTTAGGAAGTTCCAGAACCGCACTTGCAAACTCCCACTGATATGTCTGAAGGTTCCCTGTCTGCTTTATGAACTTTATCTTCATCATTGGTTCCCACGTTTCATCCTGAGGATTGAAATGGCTCTACAAAGCCTTCTTCATCTCATCCCACGAAGTAATTTCACCAGCACTGCCATTGGCAATTTGATCCATCCATTTTTTCCACCACATCTTAGCATCCTTTGTCAAGAACAGAGCAGCTACCTTGACCTTCGTCTCATCATCAGCTAGACACAATCGTTCCAAGTATTGCTCCATGTCCCATAGAAAGTTTCCAAGAGTCTTTGCACTCCTTGTACCATCGTAAGATTTCGGTTCCTTAACTTTCACATGAGGCACCCCACCTGAGTTATGCCTCACAACCTTATTCAACACCGCAAATCTCATCTCTGGCTTCGTCAAGAGATTTCTGCAATTCCACGATCTCTGCAAGACCGCGGTCTTTTGCCTCTTCAACCTCCTTGACCCTTACTTCAAGTTCTGTACACAAAATATTAGTGTACTCGTGTTGATTTTGGAGTTCCTTGAGCTGTTCCCTCATCATTGAATTGGCCTCTTGATCTCTCTCGATCAATTCCATCTTCTTAGTCCAGAAGGCTTCCGTGTCCTCCATCTTCTGCAACACCTTTTAAATGAACCCAATAGTAGTGTCCTTCGAACCATGACTAGACCCAACCTGAGATTCAGCTGCCATTGCTAACAGCTTCCTTCTTCTTTGCAATCTGGTTTAGACCATACAACAACTTCACCAAGTTGCCTGCAACCTGAACCAGCCCTTGTTCCACTTGTGTGAAACAACTTCCTTCACTTACAAGTACCTGCTTCACTGTCTTCAATTCCAAGTGTTCCCACACCTGCACTTTGTCACAAGCAACCCTGCTCTAGCACTAGCTTCAAATGAGCTCTGATACCACTTGTCATGCCCCCAAGCCTACAATAGTCTTTCAACCACTCTCGGCGAGGTGCAGCACCACCAAACACTTTATTTTCACTAATACTTATGTTCGTGGACTATGCCTAACCACTTATTCCTACTTGGTTTGTGTTTCGCAACCAAGTATTATTAATGTTTCCTTTATACCAATGAACACCCATACACATTCATTAACATCAGTAATTATACATGAAGAACACAATTGCACAATATAAAGGGAGGGGCAACTCCCTGAACAATGAGTCTGCCCGATAATATATTATACAGTTTTTTACAATAGTTACAAAGCTTTACAAGTATACTTGGAAACCCCAAGTTTCATACTTAACCAAATTTACAATCTTCGGCAAAACAGGGTTTCCTAGCTCGTCGGCACCTCTGCATGGTCACCGCATGACTCACCAACCCTTCATTCACCTTGTCGCATGATCGTGTTTTCTTCCCAACCTGGGCGCACCTCCAAGTCGCCACACATGGGTGCCTCCACCCGAGACACACCTCCGTTCACAATCTCAACACTTCACCAAGTCACCGTACACACTTACACGATGGGCAAGCGCTCACCCGAGTCACTCGAGAACCCGCACCAAGTCATCGCACAAACTGGGCGCTCACCAACGTTTCACTGTCGGGAGCTCCTACACATCACCTGGGCACCACACACACCATGCACGTCTTTCTCCAACTGGCGAGTGACCCTGCCCGTGCCCTTCACCCAAAACCGAGAAGCGATCTACCTCCATGCAGCCTTGCCCAAGAGTAGCTGCATCCCCAAAATCTGCGCCTTTCCACTTGTGCGTCCACCCTCTTAGATATGCGCATTTCTCTTCACATGATCGAAGATGTTGTCTGTTGAGCGATTGTTGAAATGAGTCCAATGCACCTTCAATATATACCAAAGGTTGGGCGAAGTCTTAGCTGCCCAGCCGACTTGACCAACGCCCCTACTCCATCGCAATCTTGCCCAGGATACATGTCGGCTTGCCCATGTTTGTAGGTCAGCCCGTGGGTTGAGCATTCATGCTTCCCACGTTATAAACTTGTCGCTCTTCCCTCCTACGGACTTCATAATACCTTCGCGTGCTAAGGTCGATCTCGCACTTCAACTTTTCTTTGTCGCACTTCAAGCCGGGAGCACTCAAGGATCGCAGGTCCTTACAACGATGCTCGAACGCTAAAAATACCACCAACAGAAATGGCGTGCTAACACAATCAACAACCTGAGAAGATACCAGAACCGAGGGAGGAACTCTAAAAGGTGTTCTGGATAAGGAGGGTTGATTGATGCTACAATTGGTAGATGAAGAAACAAAGAGATCTCGAAATCCAAAAGACGAAAGAGAACCTGAGTTAGAGAGATAAGAGAGAATCCTCCCAGGTTGAGGCCCCTAAAGAATTTAACACCTCCATTACTGTCATCCCACACAAGCTACATTAGTTAAGGCATTGTTTCGCTTACGAAATTCTTTGATTTCCTCATTATTACATGTTTAGGAGAAATTTACCTACGCTTGAACTGGGTGGGAGTGATGTTTTGAGAATGCGAACTAGAACATATAGACACAACATGTCAAGAGTGACCAAGTGAGGACATGTACTTTTCTAACGGAATGTCAATGAACAGATGTGATGTCGTGTGAGTTTGGGTTGTCTCATTATTGAACATCGAGGAGTGGTTGTGATGGTCTCGATTAATTAATGAGTATAGGATGAGACCAAATACAAAATTATCTACCTTGATCTGTGAATAAAATACCTTATCATAAAGCCACGAGACTTGTGAACCCCTGAAGAATAATCATTTTGGATCTAGATTCATTATAATAATTGTTGTATCTATCAAGGAGCATGCCATGTTTGCTAGCTTGTCTACCTCCTGGCTGTTAGCTTGCAAAATGTGATACAATTCCATGTTGTGGAAGACTGCCAATAATTTTTTGACTCTTTGAAAGTTCTTAGCAAGAGTGTTGTCTTTTGGAATCCTATCAAATTTTAAATGTTGAATCGTTAAGAGAGAATCCCATAAAATGATCAAGTCTTCCACCCCTTTGTATTTTTCTATACATTATAGGACCTGAATGAGACAATAAGTTGTTGGAACTTTTCCCTAAACCCCATGAACACTTAGCTTCAACATTTCCATTATGATTATACAAAATCCCTCCCCTTCCTACCACCCCTGGGTTCCTCTTGGAGGCTTCATCAAAGTGAGAGATCCGCTTATTTTGTTGTATTCTCCAGGATTTTAGTTCAAGGAAGGAACCTCATAGCTTCTAGCATCGGATTTTGGACTTCATAGGAGAGGTCTTGTCAAGAGGATGTTTGGTGGCTAGAGAAGATACCCAAGCCTCTTCAAGGGAGTTGAGTTGTGAATAATGGTGGATGGTATTTACTTCAAGGAATAAAGAGAGGGCTTGTAAAGAAACTGATTTGTAAGACTAGAGTTGATTCTTGAAAGTTGTGGAATTCCTATAATTCCAATTCCTACGATAGATAAATTTGGCGAGAGAAGTCCAAGCAGTCTTAGAGGTCGGGTTGGATTGAAGGGAGCCCTCATAAAACTTATTGCAGGCCTAGAAGAGATCAGAGATATCAGAATACCACTTGATTCTTGAACTAATGGGGCTTAGAGTAGCGATCTAGACCGATCTGGAAAAAGGACACTCTAGGAATAGGTAAGGGATGGTCTGTTCCTAGGATTTATAAAGGGGGCACACATAAGGTCCCTGAATTCCTCTTTCTCTTAAATTTTATGAAGTTAGAATTTTCCTATGTGCTAGAAGCCAACAAAATATCTTAACTTTGGGGATAGCATTGGGGCCCCATATTTTCCTCTGGATAGCAGCCTCAGGGAGAAATTTATATTGAAAGAGAAGCTCAATATCTCCTTCTTTGACTTAATAGAACAAAGCTTTCCATCCTAATTTTTCCTAATGAAGCTAATTGATTGGGGCACATCCAATGACTTTCCATTTCAATGACTCCCAAAGAGGCCTCAAATGGCAAGGAAGGGCAACGGTTTTCTAATTTTTCCATAGACAATCCTTGGACCAATATGAGATGTTTGCAAGGTGAATTATTCCTGCACTCTGCATATGTTCCCTTAGAGGATTTATGTCATTGAATTGAATGAGCGGATCATTCTACATAATGGCTTCCTCCCAAATTTTAATAGATTCACCATTACTCAGAATTTTGTTGATGTTAGAATTGATCAAAGGAGAGGATGCATTGATAAGCTTACAAATTGGGGATTTGTGCTTATTGAGGTCATTGTCCATGCTCTGGATGTATTTTACTATGATAATTTGATCCCACCAAGAATTAGGATGGGTTCTCAAATTTTGGACTAATATTTCTAAAAAGCATAATTCAACAACGCAGGGTCCCTAAGACTAAGACCCACATGTGTTTTAGGGGCTTGAAACATAGCCCATTTAACTAAGTGAATTTTTTTTGTTGTTGTTTTCCCACCTTCCCATATAACTTTTTGGATAAGGCCACCAAGCCTAAGGAGGATGAAATTGGGGACCAAAAGAGAAGAGAACTGAAATAGTAGCATTGTTGCTAACACAACTTTTGAGGGTACCATTTGACAAGAAAAATTAAGCTAACAGGAACCCCATACATCCATTTTACTTTTCATTTTTTCCAATATATTTCTCCAACGTCTTTAAAAACAAGAATTCCAGGTGTGTGTGAATGTTCTCTTTCCTTTTCTTATATTTTTCCTTTACTTTTTCTTCATTTTCCCTTGCATACACATTTTTGTCTCTTCATCTTCCTTTTCTCATATTTTCCTTTATTTATGTTATTAAATTTTCATTTATTTCCTTTTGTCCTTTCCAATGCCAATGCCAATTTCCATAGCTAATAATAAACCTAAAGTGATTACCAATGTAATTTTTTCCCCTCCATTCAGCTTGGAATACTTGCCCCATGACCTTGGTTCAATTTATTTACATATAAACTTAACTCGAGGTTGTTAAACTTATAATCAAAGGTTTTCTTATAAGACAAATTTCTTATTGAGATGAAGACAAGATTCACAAGAACCTTGAGATATTATGTCCAACCAGGTTCCTCTCCATTCCCATGTAACGAGAATGTAGGTAGAATAAATCCATTTCATAGTAGAAGAATAAAATTTTCTATAATTCCTTCAAGACATCCTTTGGCAAAAATAGTTAGAAATAATGGAGAAATGGTTATGTGGTTGTAACGTACCTTCTTAGTTTAGGATTTGTTCCTAGAGTTTAGGAGGTTGTTTTCAACCACCTATTTTTCAGTCAAGTATTTAATATGTAATCTTCATCCATGTAATAGAGTGTGTGTGTGATTGTGAGCGTGAGTCTCCTCCTTTGTATGAGTGCAGTCTCTAGGTGATGTACACACCTGTGAGCTGCAACTCCTTCTGATTAATTCAAAGCTTAATTATTTTTATCTTGGTATCAGAGCTTAGGGTAGAGGTAGCCTTAAATTTTTTTTTACGATGTATCATTAGTTGCACATATGTAGTGGTAGGAGAGCTTGTAAATGTATATGTGTGATCAGGTGGAACTGCAGTAACACTTGGAGTGAAGGGTCTCAGATGACTGATCATCTCTGGGCTGGAGAAAAGGTTGAGCAATTGGCGCTACTTTTGGGCTGAAAAGCGCACCAGTAGGGCCATTGGTGCTAGTTTGGGGCTGAAAAGCATACCAGGAGTGCCATTGGTGCTAGTTTGGGGCTGAAAAGCGCACCAGGAGCAATTGGCGCTACTTTTGGGCTGAAAAGCGCCATTGGCACAACTTTTGGGCTGAAAAGCGCACCAGGAAAATTATAACTAAAATTGGTGCGGATCCGTGGCTATTAAGCGTGCCAATTTTGGTGCACTTCGTGAATTTTTATTTTCTGCAATTGGCGCAGATTTTTAGCTATTCACAATGCCATAGAGCCAACCTCTTTCTCTCTGGAAATCTGCAATTTTGATTTTTTTGCAGATCGGAGTTGCCCGGTGGTGGCACGTGGAGATTTCTACTCGATGGCAGTAGATTTCATTTGCCCGGTGGTGGCGAATTGAGGATCCTTGATCAGCTCGAAGGTAGTAGATCGGATCTGCCCGATGGTGGCGAGTTGGGGTTCCATGATCGGACCTGCCCGGTGGTGGCGAATCAGAGCTCTGTGATCTGCTCGGTGGAAGCAGATCGGTGTTTTGCCCTGTGGTGGCGCAGTGCAGCTCCTTGATCTATTCGGTGGAAGGAGATCGCCCTTTCCCGGTGGTGGCGTGTTGGAGCTTTCTTTTTGATCTGTTCGGTGGTAGAAGATTGGTTTTGCCCGGTGGTGGCATAGTGAAGTCCCTGATCTGTTCGGTGGCAGCAGATTGGACTTGCCCGGTGGTGGCACAGTGAAGTTCCTGATCTGTTTGGTGGTAGCAAATCGGACTTGCCTGGTGGTGGCTGATTGAAGTGTTCATTTGGGAAAAAATGAACAACAGTTTGGAATCATACCTCCACGAGTCTGGCAAGCTCGATGGAACAAACTTTTCTAACTGGAAGTTCAAAATGCAAACTTTGCTGGAGAGTGCGAATGCATGGTTGATCGTCTTGGGAAATGAGTAGAGAACTGGAACACCAGCCCAAGAACAGGACTGGGATAAGAGCGAAACAAAGGCGAAAGTCATACTGAAGATGTCTGTCAAAGACAAAATTATCCCCCATATCAGAGATTGCAAGTCGGCGACGGATATATGGACCACAATCAAGAATTTGTACGAGACACAGAACACAAATCGTGTTCTGGCACTCAAGGGAAAATTGTTTGCATTAAAGATGGATGAGAATGAATCCGTTGGTGGATTCATGGCCAGAGTCAAGGATCTGAAAGACAAATTGGGAGCCATTGGAGAGCAGGTATCCGATTCAAATCTGGTTACACTTACACTGAACAGATTGACCGATGAATATCAGACATTCATCTCTGGGTTGTCAGAGAGAGAGAAAGCCCCCTCGTTTGATGACTTGACAGCGATTGTGCTCCAGGAGGAGGAGCGACGAAAGAATCTAAAGACTCAGGGCAATGATCTTGCTCTGATGGCAAAGAGGCGACAGTACAGAGGAAAGCAGCATTAGCACCAACATCAACATCAGCAACCGCAGAAGCAGCAGCAGAAAGGGGCCAGCTCTTTTCAAAAGAGACCATTCAGAGGTATGACTGATAATTATGTTAAAAGATGTTTTTACTCTGGGAAGCCTGGCCACCAGATTAAAGAATGCTATAAGAGGCAGGCGGGTGAAAGAAAAGGCAAACAGAGGAAACATTAGGGGTGTTTTGCTGGAGAAGAGGATGACCACATCAATGATCTTCGATTATTCACAGTCTACTGTGCACATTCAGCATCAAAAGGAGACGAGGATAATATATGGTATGTAGATTATGGCGCATCCTCACACATGACCGGTAAGAGAGATTGTTTTGAATTTCTTGAAGAATCTGCATGTGTATCAAAGATTTATTTAGGAGATGATAGTGGGTATGAGATCAAAGGATGTGGGGATATTCCTGTCAAGCTACCTAGTGGCGACATCAAACATCTCAGAAATGTTTTATATGTTCCAGGAATTAAAAAGAATTTGATCTCTGTCTCTATGATAACAGACCAGGACATGCAGGTGAAATTCTTCAAGAATGGATGTGTCATTCAGGATAGTCAATTGGAGATAGTTGCAACTGGAGCACGTGTGGGAAATTTGTATAGACTGGATGCAAGGAGCATGCCACAACAAGCGATGGTTGCAGCAACATCAATAGTTGAGAATCTCTGGCACCAGAGATTTGGACACCTAAATCTACAAGATCTCATCTTACTCAAAAAGAAAGGTATGGTCGATGGTCTTCTTGCTTTACATAATGTCAAACTGGAATGTGATGGATGTGCATTAGGGAAGATGCATAGAGATGAATTCCCTTTGCATGTTAACAGAAAAGAAAGAGACATCCTAGAACTAGTGCATACAGATATTTGTGGACCTATGCAGACTAGGTCTTTAGGAGGTGCATACTACTTTCTACTGTTTACAGATGACTGCACTAGGTTCTCTTGGGTGTATTTTTTAAGCAAAAAGAGTCAAGCTTTCCAATACTTTAAATAATTCAAATCGATGATAGAGAACCAAACAGGAAAGAAGATAAAGATTCTCTGCTCAGACCAAGGGGAAGAATACAGGTTAGGTGAGTTCATGAACTTCTGCAAGCAGCATGGGATTATATAGCAATTCACAGTGCCACACACTCCACAGCAGAATGGAGTAGCAGAAAGCAAGAACATGACCCTTGTGGAGTGCGCGAGAAGTATGCTTCAAGGTAAGGGTATTTCTAATGGTCTTTGGGTAGAAGCCATTAATACTGTTGTTTATTTAAAGAATAGGAGTCCTACCAAAAGTCTTGGCTTCAAAACCCCCTTTGAAGCACTATTTGGACTCAAGCCAGCAGTCGGTCATTTAAGAATATTTGGATCTAAAGCTTTTGCTCATATACCAAAAGCAGATAGGAAAAAGCTAGACCCCAAAGCCTTGAAATGTATATTTGTAGGATATGGCACAGAGTATAAGGCATACAAGTTATATAATCCTGTGACTCATAAAGTTTTTGCAAGCAGAGATGTCGTTTTTCATGAACAGACTGAAGATGGAAAGGAAGACTCTAACAATGACAGCCACATTCCACTGCTGATAGAACTGGACAGTGAAGAAGAAAAAGAGCAGGAGCAGGAGTAGAAACAGGAAGAAGTAGCAGCAGATAGTGTAATAAGTGATAATACAGGCCCGAGAAGTGTTGAAAAAGACAGAGTTGAGGTAAGTCCTTTACCTAGAAGATTGGGTAGGAAGACTAGACTACCTGCAAGATTACAAGGCTATGCTTTAATGTCCAAAATTTTAAACATTGTAGAACCTTCAAACTATGAAGAAGCTAGTAAATCAGATGAATGGAAGGCTGCAATGCATGAAGAAATGGAATCAATATATAGAAACCATACTTGGGACTTAGTTGAGTTGCCAGAAGGAAAAACCCCTGTAGGTTGTAAGTGGTTGTATAAACCTAAGATAAATGCAGATGGGAGTGTAGAAAAATTCAAAGCCAGACTGGTAGCAAAGGGTTATTCACAGCGAGAAGGCATAGATTTCGATGACACCTTTGCCCCTACAGCTAAACTAAATACAATTAGAATGCTAATCTGTTTAGCAACAAAACATAAATGGAAGCTACACCAGTTAGATGTTAAGTCTGCATTTCTGAATGGAGAATTAAAGGAAGAAATTTATTTAGTACAGCCTCCTTGTTTTGTGAAAAAGGGACAGGAGCATTTAGTGTGTAAATTGCATAAGGCACTTTATGGCTTGAAACAAGCACCCAGGTCATGGTATGACAAAATTGATTCATTTTTTATTGAGCATGGTTTTCATAGGAGCCTCAACGATCCAAACCTATATACTAAGATAAATAAACAGAGGAAAATCATTTTGATTTCTTTGTATGTGGATGACATGATAATAATAGGGAATGCAGATAATTTGATCAAAGAAATCAAGCAACAAATGTCACAAGTATTTGAAATGAAAGACCTTGGAGATCTTCATTATTGCCTAGGTTTGGAGGTGTGGAAAGATTCTGGTCAAACTTTTCTAACCCAAGGAAAGTATGCCAGAACCCTGTTGGAAAGATTTAGAATGCAACAGTGTAAAACAGCAGCAACACCATTGTAGCAGAATCTTAATTTAAGCAGTGACGATGTCACAAAACAGGTGGATGCTACTTTGTATAGACAGCTAGTCGGAAGTTTGATATATCTCACAACAACTAGGCCTGATCTGGCATACTCTATTAGTGTGCTGAGCCAGTTTATGTCCAGACCACTTGACAGCCACTGGAATGCAGCAAAATGTGTGTTGAGGTACCTTAGTGGTACTTGTAATTATGGTCTTTTATACAATGACATTTCTGATGTTACTTTAGTAGGTTATTCAGATTCAGATTGGGCAGGCAACCTGGATGATCATAGATCCATCACAGGATATGCATTTAGTATTGGATCCAGGGTTATTTCGTGGAGTAGAAAAAAGCAAAGTATTGTAGCATTATCATCATGTGAAGCAGAGTACCAGGCATCGTGTGCAGCAACATGCGAAGCCATTTGGTTGAGGAGATTGCTCAGTGATACAGGCGAAGGACAAGAAGAAGCAACCAGCATCAAAACTGACAACCAAAGCACAATAAAACTTGCATACAATCCAGTTTTCCATAAGAATACTAAACACATTGATACTCAGTTTCACTTTGTACGAGAAAAGATACAGTCTAAGGAAATTTGTGTGGATTATTGTAATACTTGTGATAATGTAGCCGACATTTTTACTAAGCCTCTAGGGTGAATAAAGTTTGAGTTATTTAGAGGGATGTTAGGTGTACAAAATAACCCTTTCTCCATTAATGGGGGGAGTTAGAAATAATGGAGAAATGGTTATGTGGTTGTAACGTACCTTCTTAGTTTAGGAGTTGTTCCTAGAGTTTAAGAGGTTGTTTTCAACCACCTATTTTTCAGTCAAGTATTTAATATGTAATCTTCATCCATGTAATAGAGTGTGTGTGTGATTGTGAGCGTGAGTCTCCTCCTTTGTATGAGTGCAGTCTCCAGGTGATGTACACACCTGTGAGCTGCAATTCCTTCTGATTAATTCAAAGCTTAATTATTTTTATCTAAAATATCAAAATAAGGCCCTGTAAACAAACCCAAATCAGAATCATAACCAACCTTTCAAACCTAGGGTCAAAATTTAAGGATATTTTTTAATGTACAAAGCTTGTGAGCCCCAATGCAATCTACTATTTAAGATTTTCTCAATGTCTGAACTTGAGGTAGTGACCCATCACAACTATCCTTTTTCCAACAACATAAAGTGAGGGTATAACATAACAATGCGAATAAGTCTTCCATCCACTTTCTTAGCACCCCCATAGACATTCACTTTCATGTGAATTAGCCTATGATAGATTCCTCCTCCATGGAGTGAATGTTGTTGAGTTGCATGTCCTTTCCCAAAACCAAACATGGCGCATCAACTTTGCATTTTATTACTCTATTTAGGAAAATATTTAATTGGAAAATTCAATGGAGAATTCAATTGAGAGGGGATACCATCACCACTTAACATATCTAGTGAGAGGAAGATATCGACAAAACCAATTGGTCTAGGAGATAAAGGAAATTGAAAATAGGAATCCAACGAGGACCCTTAATATGCTAAGGATGGAGAAGCGAGAGTTGATGAAGGAGTTGAAGGAGAGAGCCTGATAGGAAGGGATATATTAGAAACTAAAGGGGAAGGGGGGAATAGGTCATTGGAATGGTAGATGGTTGGACATAGGGATGACTCCTTTCCAAGCGAAAGTGACAATTTTTTGCAACCTTGAATTCGAGCCCATTGGTGATAGAGACAAATGCTCCATCAATTCCTTTGAGACACCATTGTTTGATAAGGGAAGGGATGTGTATACCAAAGAGACCCTGAGTGAGGAACTAACATGAACCCAAAGTAATAGAAATCTACATCCTATCATATAGGTCATTAGCATGATATAATCTATGGAATTGATCTCCGTGACTAGGGCACCACACATAGAAAAATATAGAAAAGTAAGTAGAAACCAAAATGAAAATCTTATATCCTTATAAGTTAATGGATAAATTATCTTTATTTTGTAAAAAAACTATTAAATTATTTTAATTTTATATGTGTTTCTTTCTTTATTAATTTTTTTACTTCTAACCCTATGTTTTCATATAAGAAAGTGTATTAGTATCCAACTTTTATATGAATTTTAAAGACTATACAAATCTTCTTACATATTTTAAACCGATTAATTAAAACAATCATAATCCACAATACCTTTATTTATTTATTTATTTTTAACAATATGACAAACATTATTTAAATACTTGACCATTTTAAATACTAATTATGATGAAGAATTTGTAATTACAAGACAAGAGCTTTGCATTCCATCACTACAGAAAACCATGTCATACAACAATGTATTAACAAAGCTCCTCATAATTAACACTAGATATTTTTTAGATTCATTAATGTTTCCTTAAATATATGTATATGCTTTCTTAATGAAAGTACATTAACAATAAAAACATAATTTTAAAAAATGGCTTGGAATATTAGATTTAAAAATTCATAAACATTTTACCCTACGTATATAACTTTATAATACATTTTAATTTATTGTTTTTCTTATTTAACTTATTTATTAGAAAACTATATATAACACATCATCACCCATAAGCATAATGTAAGGCTAAAACAATTTCTTAGATTGCAATATGATTCTACAAAACAAAATAGTTTAATTTAAACAATTTCAAAATAATATATTTGATAACATATTTTTTTGTATAAAAAAATTATTTGATATAAATTAATACTTTACTTTAAATAACCCATAAATAAATTAATTGATATACGAAATATTTTTTTTTTTCTATATCATAAAGAAAATATCTTATTTTATTTACACACCCAAAGATCTTATAATTATGACCTAATATATTCAACAACATATTTTTGGCCGATAAATATATAGGAGAACTATTTGATAAAAATAAATCGTGACTTCAAATATACGAAAATAAATTATTTGGTTTTTTTGGCTTTATATCGTCATAAAGAAAATATCATGTTTCATTTAAGATGTGGATAAATGTTTTCACTATAAAAAATTTACTCCCAACAACTGAAAGTAGAGAGTCCTACAACCAACATAAGAATGTGATGTAAATCTATACATTCATCATCGAATCATGCAATGTCCAAGTGCCCTGAAGAGTGATTTAGTATATTTTCATTGGATTGAAAATAAATTTCACATTTGTATGAGGCTCAAGAATTCATCAACATCATGCTCGTATTCAGTACAAGTTATTTTTTTCGGCTATAAAAGACAATGAGTCTAGTTGGCAGCTTATTGGCAAACCAATATGGACTGATTTTTCTGATAATCAAGGCCAATTTTATGAATCAATTGTAATATGGTCATACAAACAAAACAATTAAGCTCGAAGAACAACTTCAAATTCAGAAATTTGCTAACAATTCGTTGATTGATAGCTGGTAAAATCAATATTGTCCTTAAATTATTATATGACGGATATGTAAATACATCCAAAGCACATATTTTCCTGGAAAAAGCGTCCACTGGACTTTTCCATCTTGAAAACTTTATATTTGAAATTTGTATCGATCATAATCCGTTGGAAATAGTTGAATGGACGCTCACAATATTTTCTCTCTCTTCGGCTACGTCAGCCTCACCAAAGTGATCTTCAGGGATATAATAACTCCAGGGGTATAATAAATCGTTACAAGATCCAGCAACCAAGACCTCTTTTTCTAACCTGCAGCGGGCTTATCAACGGATTGTTTTGGCTCTGGCCGAATTAACCCTCTACTTTCTACTGTCAACGCTGTTGCGTTGTATCCTGGCATGCAAGGGAACATCAAGTAAAAGGGACAAAATCAAGTAAATTAGGTTTTTATTTCCAATATAAACTTCGATTTTAACACCAAGTAAAAGGGACAAAATCAAGTAAATTAGTTTTTTATTCCCAATATAAACTTCTATTTTAAAAGTGTGGAGATCATAATACGGTATTGGAAGGGATTTTAGTGGTGTTGTGAAGGGTGTTTACATAACCTCAATGCCTAGATCTGATCCCAATTCATATCCATGTTCCCCAAATGGAGAAAGACCATTCATAGCCCCAATTTGTAGATGGAGAAGAAATTTGGTTTATGATAAAAATATAAATTTGAGAAATTATATATGTTGTATGAGTTTTTGGAATGTGGGAATGTTGAGAACTTGGGTACGGTTTTCCAAAATCGTAATATTATATAACAAAAAATTAAGAATTAAAATATTTAAAATATTTTTTTTAATTATATATTTATATAATAATAAAATAATATTGATGTGAAATACTCAAATATTAAATCATTTTTAAATATATAAATAATAAATATATAATCTCTTATATATATAATTATATTTTTTTTGGGTGTTTTTCTCCGGGAGTCTCTCCCTTTTATATATATAAAATGTTAAGTTCATTATCAGTTATGTGACATGTTTCTCTAGTTATTCTTACGAGAAAAAACAACTCTAATGTTTAAGCATTGGTTTCCACATACAATATCCACATACAATCTTCTGCGATATATATACATAAAAAACAAAAGAAATACTCATCTGCTTGACATCCTAGAAATTGATGCCACATGCTTTCTTATCTCATAAGAGATTGCTCCATTTTCTCCATTAAGGAAATTGGTGTTAAACATGTCTTTGGCCTTTCCCCTTGCGAAAATTTCAACATAGGCTCATGTTTTGTGGGCAGTTCAGTGTATTTCTCTACAGGTACATTCCCTGACGTTAAGGAATGGCTGAACTCTAAAAAAACAATCTTCAAAGCTCTTGGAACTTTCCAAGACTCCCATTAAAACTCTTGCTGAAAAGATAATATTCCCATACAGTTCCAAAGCTCCCGGGAGAGTGGGAAGCATTAGAACAGGTTTAACCCTCCAAAGCGATTCCGGTGTAACCGAAGAAATTATAAAATGTCTTTCAAATTCCGAGGATGATGTTTATGGTCTAGATGATGGGATATCTAAATAGGCCTATTTGGGAATAAGCAATGAACCTGCTCAATTAATCTTCGGAGCGGTAAACTATTAGCAATATTTCTTTAATGTGTTAACAACATACACCTGTGGTTGCTTCTTTTATGCGTCCACTCTCGTGGACTTGACGGTTTTCGAAGTCACTACTAAACCCTACATGATGGACTCCGAGGATGGGGAGCTAAGGGTTTTATGTCATGGCAGTGGTGGTGCCCAATCCGTGCTACATCTTCAAGAAAACTCCACTGGAGGGATGGTTGAGGAAGATTTAGAGTAGTGATATTGATCCAAGGGATGTACAGGGATTGAAGCAGAGTTGCCCTGCATGTTGTTGCAATGGGGATAGTTCCGACAAGGGTTCCCTAGAGGCTGAATGCATCAATCCCAACACTAAAATGAAACAAATAGCAATCTCATTCCAGTTCAACAACCTGTTGTAGAAATTTCGCACTCAATATTCAATGAAATTCCACGCGCCAGGATATTTGAAATGCATGGCACAGAGGTAGCATTGAATGCATTTAAGTTCATGTCTTATCAACAACTTTCACTGACTTCAAGGAGTTAGATCGATCGACGCACTCTAAATGGGAAAAGTTGTCGAGTTGCCGAAATATTGAAAGTATTAACGGAAAAGGAAACAGAGACGGATGGGACCCCACTGGTCACATCAACGAGCTTGAGCAATCTGCAATTGAGATAAGCTCAGTAGCGCTCATCGTTACTGCTATTATTCTATACGATCTTGTACTGTATGTCAAAGATGTTTCCAAATCTATAGCAGAAAGGAACATGGGATGGGTAGTGCAGAGCAAGGAATCCTGTCCATAATTATTCCCAGACAAAGAAAATTGCAGAGTTGTTCACCACTTCTTTCATGATGTCCTACAATCGATTTAGGCAACAATTTTCTGTTGGAACTAGTACACCTACATGCAGACTCTCAGTTAGAGCATGCAACTACATGCAACTGATGCAACTGCATGCAGACTCTTAGTTAAAGCATGCAACTACTACAGATCTACATGCAGACTCTTAGTTAGAGCATGGGATTGCATGCAAGATTCCTTTTGCATGACTTACTCCTTGATTTGCTCCTTCTTTAACTCCGCAACTGACTAGTTATCTCCGGAACTTGTTGTAGGTGTTGAGTCTTCTCATTGATCACCACTATAGTTCATTACCTTGGGATCTTCACCCACTATAGTTCATTACCTTGGGATCTTCACCCAGTAATGCTATATAATGAGCATTGTAACATATTTTCTAATGAATCATTCTTTTCTTCTTTCAATTTTCTTTTAATGTTTTTGCTCTGCAAAGCTGTGTGTTGAACCTTTACTAGCTAGATTCATCTGTGCAGGTTTTCTAACACATTTACAGGGGGAAGGGGCTGGGATAACTAGGGAAGTGTGGAGTGTGCTGGCTGGACCTACTGGTATTCCCGTGGCTACATCAACTGCCACACATTCCAGCTTTAGTGCATAGCCCACATCATCAGCTATTGGTGTATATGTTTTTGAACGTCCAACTTCATGCCACGTCTCATCGCCACCCCTTTCAGAAACATTAGGGGGGTTTAACAAGGCAGAACCATTGGTTAGAGATGCACTGTGAATTCCTGAACTTGAAGTTGAACCAACCAGGACCCCTCTGCTGCCTAATCTCCCAAATAATTCATCGTCTCCAGTTCCATTCTCATGCACTGCACTGGCCGCTCGTGCATGCAATGCACGGTGATGACCCCATGAATCTGAATAGCACTTTGGTGAACAATGAAATCTTTTTGAAATAGGTATCTTAGCCTTCACACATTCCATGCACTGTACAGTGGCTAGCTCTGATGGATGGAAACTGCATACTGTAACCTTTTTGTCACTCTGAATAATACGATACCATCCGAATCTGAGGTAGTAGCCATCTACAGGTGCCGATTCAGATTCAGAAACATCATCGCCTGTAATGGCGTTATCTGGACGACGATAGAGGACAGAAGGCATTAGCTCCCAACCCAGGACGGGAATCTCGTAGGGAAGGTGCAGTCGCGCACGCTCAACATTCTTCCCGACCCCGCTTCTTCTTCTTCCAATCACAAGACTCGAAGACTCGAACCCTGAACCTGTTACTACTCTTCTCTTCTGGCTGAATCCTGCTCTCTTGGTGTTTGTGAATTACTTTTCTAGTGCCTTTGGGGGTGGATCAACAGCGGACATCCTCAGACGTCCTCGATGAGCCAAGCCAGCATTGCGACCTCACCTTTCATATAACTTTTATTTTAATTTCTGGGTTTATGTTGTTCATGATTTTAAACCGACTCTTTTATGGATAAATCACATGGGAGTTTCGAGTTTTGAGGTCGACGGGTTTAGAATCACTTATTTCTTCTAAATTAAAATTCTCACGTGATTTATAGATTCCATAAAAAAATGAAAGGAACAGGATCTTAATTTTTTATTTGTAATTATTACTAAATATTTTAGAATATTCTATATAGGTTAAATCTTTATTATCCACTTAAATTAAATAAATTTTCAACAATCTAGTTTATTATGGAGATTCTTAGTTTGTAAATAGGATTTGTTAAAATACCATGGGCCAATAGCATGGTATGCTAATACCACATTCTCAAAAAAACATGTTTCATGTTCATATGGCACATATTTTATATAAATATTTTCTTTTAATTAATCAATTTAATTGAAATCATATATTGAAATAAATTTTGACCTTTGATATATGAATGTTCTAGAACATTTCATGGAAGTTAAATCCCTACTATCCACTTAATAATTATTAGTAATTAAATTAAAATTTTGGAAGTCCTATTGCAAAATACACATACCTATCGACATAATAAATAAAATAATAATGCATTAAAATGAAATATATTAATGTAAATTCATCTCATTTTTCGATATTAACCACTAGTAGGCTCTTGGGTTGTGTTATAATCGAGGCACTATGATGAAAAGAGATTCCATTCTTTTGAGTGTATTATCTCCATATAAGAGAAAAGATAGATGAGAGGTATATGATATAAAACGCATAGAGATGATATATGTACTATAGTATCCCACAGACCACGAACTATACTTCCTTGTACTAGCAGCGATTTTCTATTCAGAGGAAGAGACCAAAGCAACCTCACCTTCTAGTTGGGTTTTCTCCCTAAAGGGTTTCCTAGGTCATATCTTCTGTCAAACCATGGTTTGTGAGTTTTATTTCATTATTCTATATTTTCTACTTAATTTTAATTTTTTATGCATATGCAACTAACAATAATTTACAAATCCAAATTTCTAAACACAAATAAAACCCTAATAGTGTAAATTTCAGATTTGTACACCAAGTGCATTCCCATCCAATGGAGAAGTGCATTCCCATCCAAAGAAGGAAGGGTACACCAAGCCCTTCAATGACTCCTCCGGCTCCAAAAATGAGAAAGGGAAGAAAGGAGACAAATGCACCTACTGTCACCAAGGATTCCATCCAAAATCCTCTTACATGAAGAAACAAATTGACCAAATGGAAAAAATATTTCAGAAGCACAACCTTGGGGACCACATCCCTCAGGGCTCCAAGAAGAAAACTAAGGATCTGATGCACGGGAAAGGTAATAATTTTCATGTTGTAGTTGCAATTAATTCTTCCCCTGATGCATGGATTATAGATTCTGGTACTTCACATTATATGGTTGCTGCAAAGAAAGTATATTCCTCTTTGGATGCATGCAAAGGACCCCCATCTTCATGGGAGATGACTCACCTATTGAGGTCACCGGGAAAGGTAGAGTGCAACTTTTACACGGAAGCTTTGAAGTTGTGCTTCATGTTCCAAAACTTTCGGTAAACCTGCTTTCAGTTTATCAAATCACTCATTCGGGTATCAAAAACAGAGTGGAATTCATTCCAGATATAGTGAACATATATGACCTACATAGTAGCTCCAAAAGTGCAACCGGTGAGGTAAACAATGGAGCCAAACTGTATTCATTTTCTGAATTTATTGAATCTGAATCCTCCTTATTGCTTACAGATGTTGATGATAGTAATAGGATTTGGCACGAGAGGTTTGGTCACTTAAATTATAGGTATATGCAGCAGCTAAGCAAGCATGAGATGGCGGAAGGCTTGCCAAATATCAGTTTCTCCAAAGGAGTCTGTGAAGGGTGTGTCCTTTGCAAGCATCCTAGAGAAACGTTTGACACCGAAAAGACTCACAAAGCATCCTCTCCTCCAGATCTGATCCATAGTGATCTCATGGGGCCTTTTCCTCATCCTTCCATCAACAAAGCAAGGTATGTTCTTACCTTTATTGATGATTTCTCACGGTATACTTGGGTGTATCTTCTTGGGGCCAAATCTGAAGTTTTTGCGCACTTTGAAGATTTCAAAGCATTAGTTGAGACACAGTCAAAGAGAAAGATCAAAGCCCCTCGTACAGACAATGGGGGGGGGGGAATATGTTAACATAGCACTTCAAAACCTTTGCCTTGAGTCTAGCATACAGTTGCATCACATAGTTCCATACACTCTGCAATAGAACGGAGTTGCTGAGAGAAAGAACCGATCTCTTAATGAGATGGCTTCCTGCATGTTGCATGCTAAGTCACTGCCTCATAATCTATGGGCTGAAGCACTTAATTGTGATAACTACATCCAGAATAGATCTCCTCATAAGTCTATCAAGCATTAGACCCCCTTTGAGGCTTGGAGAGACACTAAATCGAAGGTCACCCACTTCCGTGTTTTTGGCTCCTGATTTCCTCTACAAACAAGCTCATCATTGAGTGAAGTGTCAAATTTGAGGAAAGTCTCTCACATGCACCTCAATTGCCACATGCAGACACCTTTTATCTACCTCATGTCCAAGATGATGACTCAATACACTCGGATGCAAATACAGAGCTTGCAGATGCTGAGGTAGAGCATGCAGATGCTGAGATAGATTCTTCGGATACAAATCTAGTGCATGCATATGATGATCCACATTCAAGCCCAGATCCGGGTTCCGGAAGTGAATCAACTTCCCCTGTCATAAATCAGAGAACAAGGAGCTTAAGTGAGATATACGCACAAGACCACCCAGCCAGTAGAAATGGTCTTATGGGGGATAATTCTAATCCATGGAGGACTAGCTCAGAGTTTATTAAGCCTCCTCTTTCCCTCACTGCCACAAGACCAAGAGTGCTGCAGATGGGCAAATCACCAAACAAAAAGCTAGGCTAGTATCCAAAGGCTTCTAGCAAGTGCATGGCATTGATTATGATGTGACCTTTGCTCGAGTAGAAAAGATGGATTCCATACACCTTGCACTTGCCATTATGACTGCCTAGGGTGGGAAGTAAATCAAATGGATGTGAAGAATTCCTTTCTTCACGGAGATCTATTTGAGGAGATCTACATGGAGTAGCCACATGGTTTCACTCAGATTCATCTTTAGTCTGCAGACTGAAGAAGTCTCTCTACACCCTTAAGCAGGCCCTGAGGGCTTGGTATGCAAAGATGGATTCTTTTCTCTTATCACAAAACTTCAAAAGATGTAAGTCTAATCCAACTGTTTACATGCTCAGGACACATGATTCTCTTCTTATATTAGTTTTTTATGTGGATGATCTCTTGATCACCGAAATCTCGGCCTCAGCCATTGCTACAATCAAGATGGCCTTGCACGATAGGTTCTTGATGGTGAACATGGGTCCATTACACTTCTGTCTTGGTCTTAAGATCAACGAGGATGCCACAGGCATCAAACTCTCTTAGGCCAAGTATGCACGGGATCTCCTCGAGAGATTTCACATGACTCACTGCAAGCCAGCACTGACTCCTTTTCTGTCTAGGGTCCACCTTGAGGATGGAGGTGATGCTCCATTAGTTGATAGTACTCTCTACTAATAGCTAGTGGGGAGCTTACCGTACCTCACCCACTCCAGACGAGATCTCTCATATGCAATAGGTGCAGTTTCCAGATACATGTAGGAGCCACATGAGCTGCACTGGAATTCTGCCGAGCACATCCTCTTATATGTGTGGGCACCATAACCTTCGGGATTCACTATGCAACATGAACTGCATTGAATCTTCTTGGCTTCATAGATTCTGATTAGGCGAGCGATAGAATTGATCACAAGTCCACCTCCGAATATTCACTCAGTCTAGGGTTTGGCCCTATCTGTTGGTTGAGCAAGAAGCAAGTTGATTTTTCTCTCTCTTCAGCTCAGGCCGAGTACAGAGGAGTAGTCAACATCACCACTCAGGCTCTGTGGCTATAGCACTTCCTCACTGGGTTGGGTGTCCAGTTCCGCCAGCCCACTATCATCTGGTGTGACAACCAAAGCACTCTCAAATTTTGCAAGGATCCAGTACAATGGAAATGGATGAAGCACATAGAGATCCATATGCACTACATCAGAGACTTAGTACATGATCGGGTCATTTATTTGCAGTTTTGTCCTTCAGTAGAACATACTACAGACATCTTCACCAAGACATTCACTGAGCAGAAATTTCTCTCTCTGCGCGTGTTGGGTCCCTTTAATATTAGTGATTACCACATTAATATTGTATTTATACCCCTTATTAATATTTTTGTGCCCCTATTTTCCCCATTTTGTTATTACTGTGCCCCATAGAATCCCTCTATTGTTAATTTTGTGGCTTTATATTATTAATATTAGGTCGACTGGGTTATATTCTAACTCCTTAGACTCCTATATGTAGAAAGGAGGTTTTTTCATTTGAATCATCGAAGAATTGTTCATTTATGTAATGTAAAGGAGGTTTCCCCCTCGAAGAGGCTGAATTCTAAGGCGTTGGTCTATCTTTTCTATCGTTTTCTTGAGCTGGTTACATAACATTTGGTATCAGAGCTTTTTATTCTAGGGTTTTGCTGCTCCAAACAGGGCATCGTGGAATTTTTGCTATAACATTTTTTCTGTGACGTTTCAGAAGTTGAAAAAAAACCCATTTGAGAAGACATCATGCTAAATCTCGAGTCTGAATTTCAGAGCTTTTTTCGTTATATTTGCAGAGATATGATCTAAGGAAGTTGGGCTTTTTGTGGACTCCTGAATTACATTCCAAACAGGTGACATGGGGAAAATCGTCATAACTTTTTCTCTGAGCATTGGATGGAAATTTCATAAGAAGGTGCAAAAAGAAGACAGACTATAGTTTCTTCTATATATTTTTCAGAGCTAAAGGTTAAAACAGTGACTCGTGTCACGTTGTACAAGTTCGCTCTACTAAACTAGTCTATAATCAGGTTACCGTGGGAGATTTCGCATAACTCTTCCTTGGAGAATCCAATTTGGATGAGACTGGTGTCATTGGAAAGAGAATAGAGAGGGCTACCATAGGTCACAATTTCAGAATTGGATGATCTGAAATTACAGAGATACGTCAGATTCAATACCAGGTTCCTACAAAGTGAAAAAAGGTGTGTAGTTCTTTTAAACTTTTTGCATAAGATTGGTTTGAAAAATTAGTTTGAAGGAGTTAAAAGGGAACAGTAAAGCATTATTATTGGTAATTGATGCCCTGAAGAAAGAAAATACAAAAACCTAGTAGGAAACCTGAAAGCTCTAGCATGACCCATGAAGAAGAGGAAGAAATGCAACATGATATATCAAAATTACGAGACCAAGTGCAACAATTCTCACTTGCACAAAAAGGAACAGAATCTAAGATGGATGGTTTAAAGAAATATGTTGAAGTTAAGATGGATGGTTTAAAGAAAGGACTAGAAGCTAAGATGGATGATTTGAAGATAGATTTGAAGACAGACATGGATGAATTGAAGATAAATATGAATAAGTTGCTACAAGAAATGGTCACTAATGGTGAAAGGGTAGTAAAAGAAACTCATGATGACAAAAAAAGAAATGTTAATCATGATTCCATAGACTCCAATGTTGGATCGAACACCCACCATATTCTAAAAATCGATATGAGGAAGTTTGATGGAAAGGATCCCGCAACATGGATATTACAGATGGAGTAATTTTTCGATCTCAATAATGTGCAAAACACACAAAAGGTACGTATTGCAACTTTATATTTGGAACCAAATCAGTTTGTTTGGTATCAATGGCTTTGCTCTCGTAAAACATTTATCACTCGGGCAATTTTTATGGATGAATTGATAGCACATTATGAGGATACAAAAAGCAACACTTTTTTTAGCCAATTGATAAGTCTCAAACAAAAGGGTTCAATAATGGAGCACATTGAGGAGTTCCAAAAAATGAACATAAGGGTAAAAAATATTCCAGAGGAGCATAGGATTGATGTGTTCATAGGGACTTTAAAGGATAATATCCAACATGATGTTCGCCTTTGCGAACCTGATTCATTAGAAAAGGCATTCAGGTTAACAAGAAAAATGGAAAGCAAAATTATGGCAACCAGGAAGCATACCACTCACATCTATAAAGACGGAAGTGTTGTTGCCGCTAGTCTCCCACAACCTATAAGGTTGACACCACAACAATTGGAAGAAAAAAGAGAAAAAGGGCTTTCTTACAGTTGTGATAGCAAATACACTTAAGGTCATAAGTGTGCTGAGAAGAAATTATTCTACATAGATTGTGAAGAAGAAGAAGAAAATGAGCAAGAAAGGTCAAAAGAAGAGGATATACTCCAGGAACAAAGCCTAGATGGAGACCAAATGAATTCGACCATTTCTTGTAATGCATTGGCGGTAATTACCACTCCTCAAGCCATCAAGATAGAAGGACAAATCAAGAAGAAAAAGGGAATAGTGTTGATTGATTCAGGAAG
>APFE031524364.1:0-29667 GCA_000404065.3 Pinus taeda
AATTCCACCAGCAACCAACTCAACCACCTCGGATCTAAGATTCGTGAGAACACAATATTTCTCGTACAGAGATTGACTGTATGGGATTTGACCGAATATTTCACTTCCAAAGGAAGGATGAATCCAGAGGCTACCTGGCCCGATTACAGGCTCTGCCTAGAGAAATAGAATGTAAACACTTCCTGAATAGTAGATCTGATGATCAACTGCTCTGATACAATGTAAATTTTGAATAATTTAACACAAATTCAACAGAGATTATCCTGATCATGTACTATTGCGGAAAACATACACAATACATAAGCTCCTCTACGTTGATCATCAATATAGCAGCATCAATAACAATAAAACATCAAGAGCAATCACACATTAACACAGTATGTATCCCGGGGAAAGAATCTCGCTAAAAACCCCAACTATCTGTATATTAATGATTGAGTCATGTAACATTACACAGCATAATACTTCTCACAAGTATCTCCACCTCTGTTACACACAATACAGCTCAGATCTGAATCAATCACTGGCTCAAATCTCCTTCGCTGCTTGCCTGCCTCCGCTGCTCAATACCTGCTCAAGAACTGATGATAATTCCAAGGCAACCATGTATTTCCTTGGCTAAATCATGTGAGCACAAGCTACAATGTGGGAAAATACGTGAGCAAACTCATTTGCATACTCAATCCCTTGATTGTGCAAGATCTGATGCACAACTATAGTCACAACTGATAGCAATCTGATTCTCTAACACCTGTCCCTACTGAACTGAACATGCACTGACATGCAACTGAGTTAACTGATGTATCATTAGTTGTATTATGAGTTAATAACTTGTGAATTAATTAATAACTAATTCACCCAACTCATCTCTAGTCTATTTGCCTGTTAGACTAAATACAACCAGTTTAACAAAGCTAAACAGAACACAACTCCATCACTGCACCTCCAGTCCACTAAACTCAACTCACTTGAGTTCTAACTGAAGTCCTGCATGCAAATATTAGTCATCCCATAGGTAACCACGTATTTCCTTCTGGGATCTGCATGTACCACATCCGTAGCTCATCCTGAAGTGCTCCAAGAGAATAAGACAAAGTTTATAGTCTAAATATTATTATGAGCTAATAATATTTGACTGTTCTATATTTAGACTGAGTAGTCACTCTGTTGTGGTGTCACTCCACTGTGGTCTAAAAATAGAAGTCCATCTATTTTTTCCAACTTGATCAATCATCCATAAACAACAACCTGCAATCCATAGACATGATCCATATGTCTAAAAATAGACATAATCTAAAAATAGACTTGCGCAAAAAATAGCCTGCGGGCCCACTTAGTGAAGGCGACTCTTTTCACTAAGCTCCATCATCTTGTTGCAATCTCAACATGAAGTGAAAGTGTCATGTTCAAGAGCGACCTGCTACCCTAAATTCTTCAAGTTTTTTCCCTTTTTCCCCCATCATTGCTAACCAGTACCTCTTTATTTTTGTCAAGCTTGAGGAGGATAACATATGCTTGTTCTATAGTTCGCCCTTCGGGCAAACCTATCGCTATGTTTTAACGAGTCTAACGACAGTGAAACTCAGTCTCGTCTAGAATGGACAAGTTTGTCACTATTGTTTTAACAAGTTTAATGAGAAGGATAACTTGGTCCTTTTCATGTTTAGAGAGTTTGAAAAGGGACGAAAAGAAAACTCCATAAGTTATTTTTCGTAAAATAATCCCTTAGGTCCGAAAAAGGATAAAATAATACAAATGGGATGACTTTTCCAATCACTTTAACAAGCTGAAAAAGACAAGCACTCGACTTTTTCATAAGATAATCCCTTAGGTCCAAAAAAGGATAAAATAATATAGGAGGGATGACTTTTCCAATCACTTTAATAAGCTGAAAAAGACAAGTGCTCGACAATATTTTCATATTTAACGAGTCTGAAAAGGGTTTAAAGAGGACTCAATTTTGAGGAAAGAGTAGTGTCTAGGGTAGCAACTGGTTCTAGTGAATTTGGAACTTCTCAAAACATGTTGATTTCTGTGAAGAGGTTAGCTAATAAGACCACTCATCGCAACTGTTCCTCAAAAAAGGGTAAAACAACCAAGTGAGAGCGTATGATCGGTCAAAGGGATGGTGGCGATGGGATGTACACAACCAAGGCTCAAAAAGCTGATAGAATGGCAATCACAAAGGTTGAAAAATGGGTTCATTTTTTGACAAGCTTGAACGATGGGGAACTATGCTTGGATTCGGTTTCATTTTTACAAAAGCTTGAAACGAAAAATTATGCTTGGAGTCAGTTTTATTTTTATGCAAGCTCGAAACGACAAAACTATGCTTGAAAATGGGTTCATTTTTAGACAAGCTTGAGCCATGGGAACTATGCTTAAGATTGGTTTGCATGTCCCCAACGTGATGAAGGGGAGAGTCTCTTGTAACCAGACGAAAGTCACTGCGGTGAGGTAGGACAGCTTTGTCTAGAATAAACAAAACACCTCTTTGGCTTCGTCCAGAATAGACAAAGCACCTCTTTGGCTTTGTCCAAAATAGACAAAGGTGAAAGGTGTGTCAAACCAATCACATAACCTACAGGGAGACTTATCTTTACAACTAGGTGCATGCCCCCTAAGCTTCATTACACTTACCAGACTACTCATGGCTATCAGGTGGATGGAATGAAGGTTCAAGTGATACCATTGATGCAAAAGGACCATTAAGGGATGATGATTGACTTGGAGCTATGCTTGGAATGGGAAATGAAAACTGGTCAACGATGACAATCTTGCCTTTTTGCGGGAAACACATCACTCGGAAGAGTGTTGAAGCAATAGCTTCCATGTTATAAACATAGTCATGTCCAAGGAGTAAATTGTAATATAACGGTCCTGGGACTATCATCATGTTTAGATGAATTGTTTTCCCTCCCAAAGTGATAGGTAACTTAGGAAGGATCCCTAATGGTCGACTGGTTCCTTTGCTAAAGCCTAACAGATTCTGTGTGACATGCATAAGCAGTGGAAAACTAAGCACTTTCCAAGCAGTTGAGGAAAGGATACTCACTGATGCACCTTCATCTATAATAGTGCCAGACATGATCATTTTACAAACTTGTACTATGGTCCGGAAAGGTACGCAAGAAGGAAGGCAGGATCTTGTTAGTCGATTCCAATCAAAGCAAGTGACTAGACAGCTTGGAGGGGGTACAGAAGAAATTGGAGGATTGACCCCTTGCGTTACAAGAACTGGAAGATTTTCCTCGTCTTGATGGAACAGGCAGATTGCCCCCAAGTTCGTTAGAATCCGAAGTAATAAAAAGAATGTGAATGGTATCATTTCCACTCTCTCCAGGAAAGGTACGATTAGCTGAAGGTGAAATTGGGTCAATTGTTACCTCGACCTATTGACTTTGGTCAAGTATAGACTCATAAGATTCACTTTTAGAGAGAGTGGTTTCGACCGACGGTTGATTTAAGTCAGTCAATTTTTCAACTAATAAAGGACTTAGGGAGAGTTTCTTGTAACCAGATGGGAGTCACTGCAGTGAAACAGGACGGTTATCCAATACTCTTTTGGCTTCATCCAAAAAGGGACAAAGGTGAAGGGAATGGTTACATTTACATAACCTACATGGAAACTTAACTTTTCTCCTTTGTCCATGAACTTTACTATCACTAATTGAAGGTATGTTACCAACATGATCTCCAGAAGTTGATGACACGGGATGGTGTGAATGGGGAGACCATTCTTTCAAGATTTGAGGAAAGCAAGGACAATCTCGATGAAAATGGTCTCCTGCACAAATTATGTATGGAAATTTAGCTTTGGGAAGTTTATTGGGCGTATGATGCCTTCAAAACAATGGTTGCTTCGTTTCCCTCTTGCTGAATTGGCTTCTTATTCTTCTCCTTCCCTTTCTTATTCTTCTCAACCACCTGGTTACTAGTATCACTACTTTCACCTATCGAAGAGGAAGAATGGGAGGGAGAAACAAATGAGGAAGAAGGTGAAGGGTCAACTTCAGGGTCAACTAGAGGTGTACTCGATTGCGGAGAAATCGCGGAATTTTGAACCACAGAGGTTGAAAACAGCCATACTGGCAGGCCAATGGTAAGTCCCGAAAGGGATAATGTAGCCATACAAGGAGCACCAATATTTCCCAAAGAAGGAAAAGGACTAGGACTCCCCTCAAAAGGGATTCCTTGATTGGTGCATTTCGGATTTGTCTCCATATATCTCAACCTAAGATCAACTAAGGAACAAGGATGTTATTCCAAATTCAATTAATTTTAATGATGCTTGGACACAACTTTGCTTTTTTAGTTTTTAAGAGTCGAGAAAAAGCTAAAGATGACTCTAGTCTCCTTCAATTTTTAATGAGCCTAAAAGGACAAGTGCTCAAATGGAACTTTTCTTTTAAAGAGTCGAAAATGAACGAAAATGACTACTCTGGAAAATCTAGATAGAGGGATTACCAAACCAATCGCAAAACTGCAATATACACCATGGTGATAAATTAAAGAGAAATTACCAAGGACTTATGTATGGTAGTCAATCTTCCTGAATGTTGTGTTCAGTGCATTGCGATAAATAAGGTGGCAGACTCAACTTCCTATGGATAAAGGATATAAGCCTATTATGGTCTCCCAATATATACGCGACAGTACGGGGAGCACAAGTCTGTGCGAGCACTTGTCGTATCAAGGAGGAGGAATCACCCAACCTTCAATGAAAATTATAGCCACTAGTTTTAATAACACCGAAACATGTCTCTAGCCTAGGCCTCTAGATGTGTTACGTTAAGTTCCAAAGCGTTGTTAGGTTCATTGAAATTTATTTTAAATTTGGTCTTGCTTAGAGTTTGTTTTTCAATGGTTCACCGCGTGATGATGATTTTGAAATTCGTAAAATGCAATCTACAATGATAAACAATCTTTGTTTATTTTAAGCAATGAAAATTCTAGCTACTAGGGAAATAATATTACAATTCTTTCAAACAAAGAGCAAAGAGCACACATTAATGCATTTTCCTAAACCATTTTTTCACACACAAATCTAAAAATTCTAAATGCAAATGCATGATTTGTTTTCATTCTCCTTAATGTGAAAAATGCCAAAAAGGAAAACTAAATGCAGCAAAGATCTGAAATATTTTACTCAAAGCGACATTTTCGACAATTTCTTTTTCAAAAGAGAAATGAAGACTCCACCACACTTTTCAATTTTGAATAAAAAAATGATTTCGACACTTCGAATACAAACAAATCAAACCAAATACATGAATAAAATTTCAATCGACTATCAAGGGAAGGAAGAATTCACAACACTTCTCTTTTCGACACAAAACGACAATTACGACACTTTTTGTACCAAAGCGACAAATTGATTTAAACAACTTTTCGACAAAGGATTGTAAATGATGAACAAATACACAAAAACATTCACTAATCCTAATCTAACGAAGGTTGATATATGTGATGCAAGTAGGCTTCAGTAAGGAGGCAGTATTCATAAGCAGCAAAACAACTAAACAAAACTGAAAACAAGGTCAAAAACCCTCAATTTCTAGAATGGAAAAAGAGTTCACTCAGTCATCGCACCTGGGCTTCACAGAAATAGGGATGCAACATACTTACTACACTTGGGAGGTTTAATGCATACTGGGTTACAGTGACAGACAGTGCGATGGTCTAGGGAGCGCAACTAAAATGGGTTTTGGCTCAGATGTGTTGTTGTTTTCAATGATTTACGCTGAGCTTGGATGAACATTAAAGAGCAAAGTATGAAGGAATGTCTTGAGAGGTTACAGAGATACCAAAAGGGCATTTAGATGTGATTGCAAGTCAAATGTTTGATTCATAAACTAAACCAGAAATTCACTGAAGCAGCGTTCATCTACTATGCACTTGTAGAGCAAGAGCAGTTTGAAGGCTACCTGGCTAACTTTAGGCTCTGTCTATAGTTTATAAAAAAAACAATAACAACAAACAAACATCTGTTCTTCTCCAATGGAGTCACCAATTTGTTTCTGGGAAAACTAGTGTCTTGTCGAACGACTAGCCCTCTAGGTTTGGCAGCTACCCTTGACACAACAGTTTAAAACAATTCAACGATTTCTTCTATGTGTAACAGATAAGAGAAAGATAATGGAACCAACCTGGAACTTCCGCATAATCCATTGCTTGATTTCTCTCCCCCTTGATAGAGCTTGCAAATTCTCCCCGTACTTAAACCGCTTGGAGCGTACCTATACAAGTACAGCAACAAAGAACCGTGATCTATTACTGTAACATAAACACTACATAATCAGATATATAATGGACAAATGATAGCATTCACAATTACACAATCATATGGAAGAAAACTTGAAGAACTTTATTAATAGAAGGGAGAATTACAACCCAATTGTCTGATCCAGCATCATCCTCCCAGCTTCAATCCCTCTTCACCTCATGAAATAGTAAGATCACACCAACAATACAATGCTCTTTCCTCAATTACAAACTATCAGCACATCCTTGCAATTCACAATATTCTAGCCTCTAGATCTCTTAGATGAGGGATCCATTTATAGATGTGTGCAAGGGTGTGAGTCATCCATGGGGTTTTGATTAGTGTCATTCCACTTGTTACAATTTGTTCCACATGGAGATTTCTTGGATCTCTTACTCATCCTTGGGCAAATTCAGAGAGGCAAGTGGCATAGGAGAAGTTTCTAGAAGATTCCATGAGCAACCACCTAGCAAACTGTCTCGGAAATTTGTCCATCCTTGCCCATCGCACCTTATAGAAGGCCCAAACAATATGCATCACACCCTAGCAGTGTACCTCTCAGTATGCATCACACTTTGCCAGTGGAGCAGTCAGTATGGTTCAGTTTAGGCCATTTCTGGATGGTTTCTCAGGTGGAACTTTTGGGGAATGATGTATTCAGATGACTATGTTCTTATAGGGTATGAAACAGCTCTTTTAGGGGTTGATGAGCCCTAGTTTATCGACATATAAGTTTGGGGTTGATGTGCCCAAATATGTCCATAACACAAGGAATAATCTAACCTTAGTCCATTGAAGGCCATCTTCTCAGCTTTGATGAAATCTTGATGCATTGAGCTCCAAAATCAAAGCTCCTAAGAACAACTTTGAATTCCTACTCAAATGTGAATCCTACTTTGATAATGTATATTCGTAACTACTCATGAAGTTTTAATCAAAATCACAAGACACAAACCTACTCTACTGCTCTACAAACATTACTTCAAAATCTAATACAAAAAATTTCGACATGCAATAAGAAATAACACACATGTAACAAGTCTTTTTGCTAGAGAAAGTAAACTGCTAGAAACCCCAATGCCTGATTCCATTAAATCACACGAATAAAGATTTATTGCAATTGCTTTGCTCAACTAATCACACCCTGTAAGTGCATAACCTATCTCTCTGCTCACTGAAAAGATTTGACCCAGGCTTAGTCAAATATTTCCTTTACTTGAGCTCATATTTCCTTGCGTTGTTCCTTGAGGAATTATACCCCTATTATTTAGGAATTTCTCCAAAATGGATTGTACAATTCCCAAGGTTGATCATTTGACTACATGCAACACCTATACACTCAAGACTATTCTACAATTGATGTTACACTGCCTTGGAATCTCCACCTCAACTAGGTAACTCGAATTCTCTGCATGCACTAGATATTTTTGGTTGATTGATCATTTAACTAGAATATCACTGAGTTTGACTAAAGTCCCATAGCTTAACTGACCTTCCACGGGTTCCTCCAAAAGTTGGAACTAGTTTAACTTAAAACAACTTGAGATAACTAACCTTTATTGCTACAAATTAACAATCACACATATTGAACTGAAATCTATCTCCTCCAACTAAAATTTACTTAGTAAACTGGGTGACACAAGCCATGTCACACAAGTTAACATCATCCAAGTTGTCTGCTGATGTGGAAAGTCAAATTTTCTCAATTTAATCAAGGAAAAATCAAATTGAGAATTTCTTGTTCCATTTTTCAACAAGGAATATTAAGGGGGTCAACCATTCTCAATTCGTTGATGATGCCCATCTTCTCGAGGGATGTTGAAAAAAGCAACAAGAAATTCTCAATTTGATTTTGCCTTGATTAAATTGAGAAAATTTGAATTTTCACTTCAGCAGACAACTTGGATGATGTTAACTTGTGTGACATGGCTTGTGTCACCCAGTTTACTCAGTAAATTCGAGTTGGAGGAGTTAAAGTTTAGTTCTTCATGTGTGATTGCTAATTTGTAGCAATCAAGGTCAATTATCTCAAGTTGTTTTTGGTTAAACTAGTTCCAACTTTTGGAGGAACTAGTGGAAGGTAAATTGAGCAGTGGAACTTTAGTCAAACTTAGTGACCATCAAGTTAACTGATCAATCATCCCAAAATAACTAGTGCAAGCATAGAATTCGAGTTACCCAATTGAGGTGGAGATTCCAAGGCAGTGTAACATCAGTTGTAGCCTAGTCTTGAGTGTACATGTGTTGCATGCAGTCAGAGGATCAGCATAAGTAATTGTACAATTCAATTAGAGGAATTTTCTAAATAATATGGGTTAATTCTTCAAGCAAAAACACAAGGAAATAGGAGCTCAAGCCGAGGCAAAATTTTCCTAAGTCTAGGTCAGAGGCCTTTAGTGATTAGAGAGATAGGTTGTGCACCTGCAGGTAATCTTAGTTGAGTAAATCAATTGTAATACATCTCTATTCATTTGATTAATGCAAGAAGACATTGGGGTTTTTTTAGTATATTTTTTTCCCCATATAAAAATATTTGTTGCATCTGTGTTATTTCTTCTTGCATGTCTGAGATTTTTGTTCTAAATTGTGAATTAATGTCTGCATAGCAGTAGGGTAGGTTTTCATCTTATGATTTTAATTAAAACTTCATGCGCATTTTCCAATATACATCATAATTTCTACATGGTATCGGAGTTGGATTCACATCAGAGCATGAAATTTAAAGTTGTTTCTCAGAGGTTTGAATTTGAAAATCAGTGTAGCAGATTTCTTCAAAGCTGAGAAGATGATATTCAATGTATTAAGGCTAGAGTATGCCTTGGAAGTAACCTCTAAATTTGTTGCATGGAAGGACCGGATGGAGGTAGCATTGGACGACAATGGATTGTTAGAATACATCAAGATAGGTGTTGCGAAACCACAAGCATTTGATGCCCAAAATCTTTCTCAGTGGATGAAAGAAGTAGCCAAGGCAAGGAGAATCATCTTAGAGGGATTACAGGATCATATTGTCTCAAATATCCATGAAAAAGAAACTTCGTTCGCAATGTCGAAAGAACTGACAAAATTGTTCAAGAATAGTAATGACCACAGGAAGTTGGCACTCAAGGATAAACTTTGAAGTATCAAGATGCAAAAGAATGACACAATTCTATAGTATATGTGAAATTTACATAGTGTCATGATGAACTTAGTGGGGTCAATGTTAATGTACCTGAAAAAGAGTTGGTAACCTTAGCCCTTCTAGGCTTTCCCAAGAGTTGGCATATCTATCAAGATTTGGTGAATGGGAGGACGAAACTTCCGAGTTGGGAGAACTTATGGTCTGATTTGGTACAAGAGGAAATAAGGAGAAATACCAGAGATGGGACTTCATCCGAGGGCAAGGATGAAGAAAAAATTGCATTGGCTGGAAAGGCGGAGAAGGGGAAAGGGAAGAAATCCCAATCCAAACCAGAATTCAGTCAAGGGGGCAAGAAGAATGATTTTTCAAAAATTAAATGCTTCCATTGTAATGAATTTGGGCATTATGCCATGAAGTGTCCACACAAGGAGGCAAGGAAGAAGGCCTCAAGAGGAGTAGCAAGTGAAGATTTGGCTTCACAGTTAAAGCTTTTACCCTCATTACATGCATGGCCAGCACAATGATGGGGAGTGTGTGGTACTTTGACTCAGGTGTGTTATCACCCCAAGAAACTCTCCTATGTTGTAGCTTGGAGATGCCTGGGAACATATAAATTCAACTTATTGTTGCAAATAGATGAATGGAAGGAATGATGCTTGTTCAATCCAGATAAACACTTCTACTTTGTTTAACTCCAGCGCATGAACACTCCCAGATTACAAGGCTTTAGACAACCATTACTCACAGTTTAAGGCTTGGGTGAATATGGAGAATATTGACCACACCAGCAGATGCACAAGACCATGTGATGGTCGGCTACAACCAGTAAATAATTCTGCAAATCTAATTCTATAATGCATAGACAGGATGACAGCTCTCTGGCATTAGGTGAAAAGAAACTTGAATAACTCATTCACTGATACATACAAGACTTTAACATAGAGATAGGATGACAGCTTCTCAAATGCTAAACATCAAGAGCTCAGAAATACAGCATATCAGACACAGCTTAGAAGAGGAAAGAGATGGAAAGTGAGCAACTAACAGCAAAAGAAGCTTGTATTAGCTAAAAATTAAGATGAGACGCTACAAGTATCAAAGTAGTTACAATCTCCAGAAGTTGAATGTTACATCAAAACATCAACCATCAATCCTGATTACATCTTGTTTCTGGGTATATATAGAGTTTCAATACAAAGGCACTCAACCATTCTAAGTATGGAGGAGTCATAATTGACCACCAACCACATTTAGTTGCCTGATGGAGCTTCTGAGTGCGCTTGCTTTAGTTAGTGGATGGATCTGATCTTTCTTGTGCTCTGCTATCCTCTCGGGTAGCTAGAGTGCTTGTATCAATGAGGACCCATAACTGTTAAATGCAGTTATCTGTTTGTGCTCCGTCCTTTTCTTTCTCAGCCATATTGTTTGTTAAATATGGTTGTTGAGGAGCAACTTCAAATGGTACTAGAAGACCGGTCACCTTCGTCCTTCGGGCATACGGAGTTGTCAAGGGGCGTGGACTGCCTGGTGAATAGACAGGTCGGATGAAAAAGGAAGATTAGTCGTCGGATCAAGAGGATAGACGATGGGGATCGCTTGGCAGAGGGTATCGGAAGAGATGGGAGAGTTGCGAGTGTGGGCCATTGGATTTCGGGTGGGTAGATCCGACAGCTATCGGGCGGAGGAGGTGCGCAGGGGTTATCGAGCAGGAACGTGGGTTAGAGCGATAAGTGGTTTTGATCGCACCGTCATAGGACGTTGGGCGGTAAGAGGACAATGGTGCGTGATCCCATTCAAAGTGTGATGCGTGGCGGCAGAGGAGAGAGGAAACCACTCTCATCACGCATTAACATCCTAACACTTCACGGACGTGAGGGAAGCAATCGTCGTCCGATCGTGGCAGAGATTATCGGACGGTGGGGTTTTGATCACGTGGGTCAATTTATTCAACGTGACAGGAGCTGTTGGATCGGCAGGAAGAGTGAATGGTTGTGTTTTAAAGGTGGTGATGGGGCTATGGAAGTGCGGGGTCAATGGACACGGCTTTATGAGGGTTTAGGCTTTGCACTTGGGGCCTGAGGAAAGAGGAGATTATGTTGGGTTTTAGAGGAAAAACGGAGGCAGCGGGGGTGAAAGAGAGTAATTGGAGTAAAGGAGAAGAAGGAAGATGACTACCATGAGCTTCCTTTGAGCACAACTGCTATGGCCAAACTTATTTCTGGCCTTAAAAACCATGGTTATATAGCAGGGCTAACACTGGCTCCTTTTGGGGATGAGATCCTCCCTGTGAGGTCTCAAGAACTGCAGACCACTACCTTTCCTACAAAAACTAGATTAGCAAAGTTTCCCAGTGTTCCATTGGGCATGGAGTCTAATTGAGCCTACACTAAAACTGATAAAAATGACATATTTACAACTTTAAGGCCTGAAAACCTTAAACAACATAAATTTTCAAAAATCGCCCATTAACTGGGCCATCAAAAACTGTCTCTCCTTCCATACTTTCAAGCATGAAAGTATTGTTCCCTTGGATCTAAGAAATGATAAAAGGCCCCGTCCACAAAGCATAAAACTTCCCATGGTTGCCTTTCTTCTCTTTCAGTGCATCCCACTTAAGAACCAAGTCTCCAACTTGAAAGTTATCTATTTTTTTCCTCCTGTCAAAAGCTTTCTTGATCTTATTTTGATGTGCCATAGACTTCTCAACCAGTTGTTCTCTGATTTGATGTACCTCTACTAAATCAGTGATTCTTTTTGTCATTTCCTCTTCCTCATTCTGCTCTTCTTGCAAGAAATTTGCCACTGGGAGGGTTAATTGAATTGGGAATACAGCCTCAGTGCCATATACCAGCTTGAATGGCGAATTCCCTGTGGATTTCTTGGTGGTCACTCTGTCACAAGATTTAACAAATGAAAAGACATCAGAAAATAAGGTGGGCCAATAGTACCCAGCTCTGAGGATCTTATGGGTCGTAGTTTTCCAATAATGATACCCTCCACATACGCTGGAATGAAACTGCCGCATCACTTCCATGGATTGTTATTTGTCTAGAAACCTCAAAAGAATTCCAGAGGGGTCCCTCCAGTAGAGGAGATTTTCATGATTGCAGTATCTAGCTGCCTTGAGCTTAATAGTTCTGGCTTGGCTTGAACTAAGGCATGGAGGAACTTCTAGCTTCAGCAAGAATTGAGTTATTGCAGAGTACCATTCACAAGAAGCTAAATTTTCTGTCAATGACTGAATTTTCCCTGGTTCAGCGATTTCTTCTGCTGTCTGACTATTCTCTGAATTCATGCTTATGAGGTTTTCGTTTAGCATTCTGCAATTTTCTTCAGCCAGTAATCTGGCAAGGCCCTGACCTCTGACCAGCTTGGTGGGCTTCAATTCTATGTTGAATTCAATTAGCTTTGAAATCCATTTAGCCCTTCTTCCATCAGCATCTGGCTGCGTTAGAAATTTTTTACTGAAGCAGAGGGTACATATGCAATTACCTTGGAATGCATGATGTAAATTATGAAAGCTTTCAAAGATTTTATAAGAGCATATGCCTATTTTTCAATGATATCATACCTCAGTTCAGCGTCCCTTAAAGTTTTGCTGAAAAATGCCACGGGATGCTTCGAACCTTCCTCATCTGCTTGCATCAAAACTGTTGCAAGGGTGTCATCTGAGGCGAATGAAAATATATGGAACTCCTTGCTGTAATATAGGCTGGTCAAAGTAGGAGCTTCCATAATAGCTCTCTTGATGGATTCAAAGGATTTTCGTGTTGCATCAATCCATTTGATTTTTGACCCCTTCTTCAACATGGAGGTAATGTGTTTTACAAGTTCTGCAAAATTAGGAATAAACCTCCTTACAAAATTTATCTTTCCTAGAAAGAACTAGATATCCTTTTTTGATCTCGGGACAAACAAGGTTTGTATTGCTCTCACTCTTCTGGGTCAATTTTGACACCTGCAGTAGAAACAACATGTCCTAACAATTTGCCTTCTTTTAAAGCAAACTGTGACTTTTTAGGATTGACTGAAATCCCAAACCTTCTGCACTTCAAGAACACTTTCTTCAAATGTTGCAAATGGTCATGATGGTTGTTGGAGTACATTGTTATATCATCTAGGTAGATAAGGACAAACTTATCATTCTCTCCTACAAATGCTATATCCATAACTCTCTAAAAGGTGGCTCCAGCATTCATCAACCCAAAAGGCATCTTGGAATACATAAAAGTGCCCCAAGGAGTGGTGAATGCAGTATTCTCCTGATCATCTGGATGTACAGCAACCTGGTTATACCCTGAAAATCCATCCAGGAAAGACATCACTTTGGCCCCTGAGACCTTCTGCAGCAAATGCTCCATCTTGGGTAGAGGATAATTGTCTTTCTTAGAGCATTTGTTTAAGTTTCTGAAATCAACACAGAGCCTGATTTCTCCACTTTTCTTCCTCACCACCACCAAGTTGGCTACCCATTTTGAATATCTGAGAGGGACTATGAATTTGGCAGCCAATAACTTCTTGATTTCCTTTTCAATTAGAGGAAGAAGCAAGGGATTTATGGGCCTCAGCTTCTGCTTAAAAGGGATGGTGTCTTTCTCTAAAGGGATTTTATGCTGGATGATCTTCTTGTCATATGTTTTCAGGTCACTATATTCCCAGGCAAAAACATCAACAAATTGCTTCATTAAATTGCAATACTCAGAACTTTGGGCAGCAGATAGATGGGCGGACAGATTTATATATCTTGGATGATCTGGCCTCCCTATATTATGCCTATGGACTGCAAATTTATCTTCTTTTTTGGCTACTTTATAAGGCACATCATTCTGGTCAAACAGATTTTCTAATGGAACTAGACCTTTAGGTATCTGATTACTCGGTAGTTGGACAATGCTATCTTTTCCAATTTTGTTTCTACACCAGAGCTGAGGACTTTCCTCCAAGGCTTCATTCCCTTGGTCAATTTGCATTTCAGAGAATTCATCAATGACTTGAAGAAACCTATTTACTTCATCATCATCCTCAAAAACTTTCCAATGCTGGAAATTATCAAGCAAGGATGGTCTATATTTCATCTGAACATCATAAACTAGTCTAGGAGGCATGGGAGGGATAAACATACTAGCAGAAACAGCAAGGGAATCGGCAAGCTGATTTTTTACTCTAGGGATATATGAGATACAAAAATTATCAAAATAATCTTTGAGTCTCCATACCTCGTCTCTATATGCTTTCAGCCTTGGGTGCTTTGCTTGAAACGTTTTGTTCACTTGCTGAATGATGAGATCAACATCTCCAAACACCTTTATGCTTCTGATTCCTCTGTCTTTAGCTGCGTTAAGGCCCAATATCAGAGCCTCATACTCTGCTATATTGTTGGTGACCTAGAAAGCCAGCTTAAAGGACAGATGTGTGCTTTCTTGTTCTGGAGATATCAGCACCACCCCTTCTCCTGCAGTTTCCCTTGAACATGCTCCATCAAAGACCATTTCCCAAACCTGACTTCCTTGCTCTCCCTCGGCCTGATTCACTGGCTTCTTGAGCTACAATGAGGCCTTATGGGATTCTTCAATTTGGATAATACATGCTCTAAAGTCAGTGTCCACAGCATAGATAGGATGATTGGAAGGATTCTTCTCATCACTGATGATGTAAGCCAGTTGTGCTTCTCTATACAATCTCCTGCTTTCTCCTCCAAATACTGGGACAGTGGCATAAGATAAGTCATTTTGTAATGTCATACCTAGTCTCTTAATCCATCCTCTAGACAACAGCGTGCCAAATTTGGGAGGAACATCTGCGACCACAATTTCCATAATCATGCTTTTCATGGGCAGATGAGTTAGGGTAATAGCTAAATCTTTGACTAATCCCATACATTTGACCTTTCTTGAATCAATTGAAAATAGATCATGATACGGTCTAGTAATATTAAGGCCTAACTCTACCATGACAGCTTTGGCCATCAAATTGTGGCTGGCCCCTGTGTCCAGCAAGAAATTGTGGAGGATTTTGTCATGAATGGTCAAGGAGACATAAAATGATGGAGAATTATCATCAACAGGTTCATTCATTAGGCTAAGGACAATTGCAAGCTTATCATCTTGCAAATTGATGTAGTCAGTGGAGGCTTGTGAGGCTTTTAGCTCGAGAGCATCAAGGATAGGCTTTCTAAAAACTTCACTCTTTGCAAGTTCCATCAGAGGCATAGATATTTTTAACTTCTGGACTTCTGATTCAAAGTTGAAAGGGGAAGGAGACTTGTCAGGGCCTCTTACCTCATGAGCTGGTTCTTTGAGGATGACTGGCTCAGCAACTGGTCTTTTATTTTTGGTGTTCTGATGCTCTGTTGGGACAGCAGCTCTTTGGGCAGGATTCTCCTTGACATTGTTTGTTTTTTACCTCAGATTATATCTTTGTTGTTCATCAGTTTGCAGAACAGCCTCTCTGTCCCACTCTTGACTGGTTTGGCCTTGTAGCAATGATTCTTCGTAGGTAGCCAATGTCAAAAAGGCAGCACTGCCTTTATCTTCCATGCAATGAATCTCATCCTCTTCTTCGAACTGCTCCTCCTCCATGACTACGTTCTGGAAAGGATCCTTAACCTTTTGTTCACCACCAGCTTCTTTACCCCTTTGAATGATCTGTAATTGTTCATTTGCTCTTCTAAATGGATTTGGGTTTCTTGGAGAAAATGTGTTTGGAAGCCTTTCCTTTCCAGAGCTTTGCTCAACCTTCATCTTAGATATCTCAGCAGCCAATGACTCTCATTTTAGTCATTTTGTCTAATTTAGTTTCTGAAGATGAAGCAGATGAAGAAGAAGCCTCACCTCTCTGCCTCCTTCTATTAGCATGACCCTTGAGCTTTTCTGCAGCCATGATATTAGATTCCACCTCTAACACTGCATCTTGCATATCAGCTAGAGTGGCACATCTTCTTTCTCTTAAAAGTAGGCAAAAATCAGAGTCAAAAGCATTGGCATAGGTGAGTTTGGCAGAGGTGGGGGTAGGCTTTACTTCAGCTGGTATCTTACTATACATGTTATCACTTAGGTTGTTCCCTCGCTCTAGGAGGGAATACGGCCGAAGTAACCACTAACCAATCTTTTAGCTGCAGGTCCTAGCCTACCTACAACCAGAGAGGGCTCTCTCTTTGTAATTTAGCTTTGTTTTGGAATATCTCAGGCTAGTTATGAAGCACAAGTTTCTTGTTTGGTGTTTGGAAGGTGACATTCAATAGAATATGGTAGTAAGTTGAGGGAAGTTCAGCCCATTGGGTTGATGGAGTCTAATGGAAATGAGCCTCGGGGATGGTTTCTTTGGCAACAAGACAATAACATAGCAAGATAATTAAGCACATAACAACTTTGAAGCTGAAATAAGATGAGCTGAAGTCAATAAATGAAAGGCAATCAAGAATCTTTCATTTCATTAACAGAGGGAAATTGTATAAATATTATCAGGGAGCAGTTAAGAATTCCTTGATGACATTTAGAGTGAAATAACCAGGGAGACAAGAGCAATTGAGAATTCTTGCCTATGCTAGTCCTGTGGAAAACATAAAAGATTGCAGGAATTGAACACAGAGTACAACAAAGTAAATTCTGGGTTATTCTTCTTTCCTGTAACTTAGAACATGATATTTAGATGATAAGTAAAACACAAAAAACAGTAAATAAGAGTACAGAAGACTTATTGATCCATGCATTAAAACGAGAATCTTGCAATCTATCCTTTTGCCATTGATCCCACAACAGTAAGTTCACCAACAAAGCATTCCAACAATTTTTATTTCTGAAGAGTTCTCAAAATATACAGCGCAAGTCCAAAATGATAGTCACCAGCCAACAATAATACATCTCTTTAACAAGTCCTTATAGCAGTTTACAAAATATCCCATCGGGAATATCTGGACATAAATTTATCCATCTACTCTGGCAGAAACAATAACTAATGTGGAAAAAATGCGCAACAATAACTGAGGAAATAAATGCGCTTTACTGGCTGTTGCAGGTGTCCTGTTTGTCGTTGACCCTTTGATTCTGATAGTCGGTGGATGACTGCTTTGCTGTTGTGCTGTCCTGGGCGTGCTATCATTTGCCACCTAGGTAGTTTGTTTAAATGCCTTTTAACGCTAATTTCATCCACTGTCGATTTGAATTTTCGATAGCAGAGCCATATAATACAATTTGCTTATTATGCAGACAATAAATAATAGGAGAATCAAAACTACTTTAGAATCTCAAGAAAGTTTTCCCACCACTGATCTATTGGTAATTGATGTTTTCTTAATTTCAATAATATCCCATTAGCTTTAGTGTAGGTATAGTAATTTGGCCAGACTGGAAAGAGATGTGCTATCTCATGCTCAATGTAAAACAAATCTTCCAGTTTATCATATAAACTTTGCCCTGTGGGAGGGATTTTTTCTTCTGAGCCACTTGATGATGTTGTAATCTGATTCTGCACATAAGTATTTAGCCTATATGCATATTGTTCCTGTTTTAATAGCTTTCCAATGCTAGTGACCAGGCTGGGTAAACCTCTACTCTGTAAATTTGCAATTTTCTGTCTGAAGGCATGTACCTCTGTCTGCATTTATTGACATTTTCTTTCTATAGTTTGAACAAAATTTCTCATGGTCAGTACCTTCTTGACTCTTACAATAGTCTCTGTTCTATTCTGAATGTTTAGAGCTGCTAGCTGCTCACCAGTGCAAGTATTCAAAAAATGAATCAATTGATTAGCTTGCTCCAACTTGTCTGCCAATAATGCTCTGGCCTTTTGAGTTTCATACTGAGCTACTGCCATCAATTCTATCTGGTCAAAAATGGTTTGTATTGTTGTCCATTGATCAGCAAGAGCTTTGCCAATCTTATCCCACAAAATTGTTTTTATTTCAGTCAGGGTTCTATGGAAAGTGAGGTCCTTCTCCAATGCCTTTATTTTTTTCTCTAGGGCCTTTACTTCCCTGGTCTTCTCGGCAATTATCATCTTTGATTTATCATAACTAACCTCAATCTTGGCTAGCTTTTCCTTGGTCTCCTTCATTTCTACCATTGTAATTTTAGAGCCTTAATTTCTTTCATCATAGCTTCCATGCTCAAGCTGGCCTCTTGCAACGATGTTGTTGTAGTTGCTGCTGAAGTTGAGGCACCTGCTGCTAAAGTTGAATCTGGGGGAGGTGCTGCTGCTATAACTGTTGTATAAGGAGCGGTGATTATTGGAGTGGTTTGGGGTGGCTGAGGGGCCAACTCTGACTGTTTCCCTTGTTGAGCCTCTTCCAATGCTTTTTCTGCGTCTAACAACCTTTGGTTCATCCTCATAAGCAGGCTGACCACATCCTCTACTTCCTATTGGTGCGCTACCTCTGCAGTTTGGGGATGTATGGTAGCTGGCAACTTCATTTGTTTTCTCAGGGCTGCTATATCCTCTTCCTTTTTCCTGATCAAGGCTTGTGTGCCTTTGGGATCTTTGGGATCATGTCCCAACTCTATAATGATCTCTTCCAAGGATTTTACCCTATTATCCTTGGCCAATGAGGAGGCTTTCTCCAGCTCTAGTTGGGCAGAAGTATTATACAAAGAATTCTGCAATCTATGGGCCATTAGAGCCTTATCTACTAGCGTGGAGTAAACCATTTCTTCGGCCTACTTATGCAATTCAATCTGGTCTATTGGATGTATGTCTTTGGCCAGGACCTCCAGATTGGTTCTAATGTAGTCTACAGCTGACTGTGGCTGCTGTATAGTAGGTCTGAAGTGAATAAGAGTCATATTCCCTACCTGCATGTCATATGCTGCCATCAGTCTTTGTTGATTTGTTGGTGTCATTCTCATCAATTGATTGTAAAGTTGAAACCTTATTAGCTTTGATCTCTGTGAATGCTCATTTGATATCCGAGCCCTACCTGGTCTGCTGTTTGGAGGATGAAACCTCCCCACCTGGTTGTCTCTCTTGCTCCTGTTGAAAGGAGTTTGCTGATGTCTCCAAAATAGGAGGGATCTGTTGTTCAGAAGTCCCCTCACCTCTGATATTGTCTGTAGTTTACTCAGTAATTTCCTCCTCTGAGTAAGGGTTTAGCCTCTATCTTTTCTCACCTTGTTGGTCAGTGGATGAACCTGTAGGTGTTTCTTCCGTTCTTTCCCTCTTTTTAGATCTTTCCTCATTATGAGGGGTTTGCAATACAGGGATCTCAGCTGCCTTTTGTTGTATTGAAGGGCCTTGTTCTTGGCCTTTTTCTTGATGTGTGGATGGTTGCTCCTCCATTGTACTTTGTTGTTCTGAATGTTCAATTTCTTTGCCCTTTCCTGCTGATGAAATGGCCTCTTTAGCTTGCTATTGTGGACGTGTAGCAGTTGATGTGCTTGCTCCAATATGTTGAGGTTGTGTGAAAGTGGCCTGTGCAACATATTCTAGGTCAATTCTTTTCTCATGGTCTTTCATATCTTTTCCTAAGCTTTCTTCTTCAGTAAGCTCTTCATCATCTAATGTGCCCTCTACCCATTCTTGTTGATTAGCATATTGTTCAATGTGGGGGATTGGCCGGTGCTCATATCCTGAAAGCCTGTGTTTGATTCTTCTAAGGCTTATGAAGTGTTCAGAGTCATATGGTGCCCAAAAGAAGCTTTGTTTCAACATCAGCTCTTGTCTTAGCATATTGTCTACATCCTTCCAAGCTTCTTCCCTTTTATTGAAAACAAAGGGACCCAATTGATGTCTAAGTTGTGCTTTCTTGTTTTTTCCATGAAAGTGAGTCAAATCAGCACTACTGAACTGCCTGAAATATTCTAAGGCAAAAAGTCTCATGGGGACATATTTGGGCAGCTTATAGAGAGGCAACTCACACCCATAAATTCTGATCACTGTGTGGTTTTGGTAGAAGTACCAATCAGCAATGTTGTAGCCCTTTGAAAGATGTATGATTCTTTGCATTTCAGCAGTGAGTCTGCCAGGAGGAGTCATCATCAATAGGCAAGTGGTTGGGTAGATGAACATGTCAACAAACTCACAATATGTGTAGGAAGAGTAGTGGACTTCATGGAAAACTGAGGTCCAGAAGATAACAGATCTTCTTTCTCCTTTTGAGTCCAATATTTTGAAAGGAACTTTAAAACTATCAGGGTGATAGTACAGCAGCAGATGGTAAATGTAGGTGTACTTGAACACTCTTTCTCTCTCCATCATCATGAATTGCTCATGTATTTTGTTGGCTATGAAGGTGGCATAGTCATACATGACAGCAGGGGGCTATCCTGGACTGAACATGGTCAATAACAAAAACATAGTTTCATCCACAAATTCTCCTGTTTTGCATCCTAGAATGTAGGAAACCATATCTACCATGAGCCTGTCTGTTTCATTAAATGAGACTTGATGATAGGGTGGAGGATGATCGTACTGGCACTGTGGATCCATAAACAACTGACCTACCCTTGATATTTCTGAACTAGAGAGCTTTGCACCTTTTTCAAGCAGAAGTTTCATTGTAAGAGGAACCAGGGGCTGAGGTGGCTCAAAATTTAGCATTTCATTTATAGATTGAGGAGTGAAATAGAACAACACAAACCCATCTGGAGTGAGAATTGCTCTCTGAGTGGGGTCATAGTTTGCATGACACAGATGAATGAAGTCAGGAAGCACATTGGCTGATGGGAGGTAGTAGATGGGCATACCAAATTGCCATATTCCCAGGATATCAGTGTTATTCCTGTGACTGTTTCTGAAGTGACACACAATTTTAAGGTGAGACCTGAGGCCCATCATATCTTTGATCTGGAAGTCTCTGTCTGCCAAAGGTAACCACTCTAAATCCATGTGTGGTGCATTCAAAGGAGCAATGTTGAGAGCCACTGGAGCCTCCATGTTTATACTGTTTGTGTTTTGATTGCAATACAGGTGTAAGCAGCAACAGGTGACAGGACTCGGGCTGTGAGGCTATTGTCAGGATGCTGGAGACTGTTTCTTATCTGGCACTGACCTCACAGTGTACAGTCTATGGTAAAATAACAAATTTGCAGAACTTAGACAGGGTTTTTATTATATAAACTTGTTGAATTGCAAACTTTGTGGAGAGAATACCAAGGAAATAGAATTGGATTTTGCCCGAAGGGGAGAAAGCTTGCAGAGGGAAAAGGAAGTTGAAGATTTCCCTTTAGAAAACCGGATTGATACAAAACTGACAGGGTGCTCGACCACTTCAATTCAATGCTTGAGCATTTTTCGGAGTCTCTCTGGGTGAAAATGGACACAAAGTGTGTTGTAATGGCCCGTTTACAGACAGAATGAGCTCAAACTTGCAGGCTCATTGTGAATCAACAGCTCAGATGGTGCATACAGGATGATGAGTGACAGGTAAGAGTATTGTTGGATGCGAATTATAGGTACTTTCAGCAATTTAAACAGTGAACTATGAATGAAACAGGGTTTCGGGCAGAAATTGGGTAAATACCTGCTTTTGAGGGCGCTGAGGGTACTTAACAGGTACAGGTCGAGCTATGGAGTCGGGCTGCAGAGCCGAATTGTAGGTTGATGGACTGTAGAAGCTCCGGAGGTGATTTGGTCGTAAGGTGCATGCATGTTCTCCGTAAGCGCGACAAATGAAAATATACGAAAATAGTCATTTTCACGACTTTTTAACAAATTTGGATTTTTTAGCGCTTTTAGTGCTTTTCTGGGATGACATCATCATGACGTCCTTTTTGTCGTGTAGTGGGTACGGTGAATGACGTGGCACATGACACGGTGGCGGGGTGGTGACATCAGCGGATGACATGGCGCAGGTACAGGGCAGTGGCAGGCGACGTGGATGCAACGTCATGCGGTGACGTAGGAAAAAGGGGAGGGCGGTAAGCGGTTTCCATCGAACCGCCTTTGGTACGGGAGCAATAATTGTCAGAGGTGGCCCAATGCAATCAGAGGGCAACAAGTGTCCCGGTGTACGACGGTGAAACCGTCGACCATCAGGTACTAACGTACCGTTACTGAGGGGCGCCCGATATGGATTAGGACCGTCGGATCTGGGGGAGGCGATCCGACGGTGGACGGGAGGGCGATATGATCGAGGCTTATCATAGGAGTGCACATGATAAACTTCAATTTTTGTATAGTTTCGGGCGGGTTTAGACCTTAGGTTATGGGTTTTATATTCCACCGGGTTATGGTTATTCATTAATCGGATATCAATGAAACCCGAATAAAATACAAGCGCGGGGTTAATGTGGTATAGTTTGTGTGAGGGGGGGGGTTGAGATAGTTATTAACCTAACCAAATGTTAGATTAACCCTAAGTTTTTGGACACGGAAGGGCTAATACTAAGGCCCCAAATGGACCTAGTATTTCCCGAACTCATGTTATATGGCTATAGTTGCCAATTGGAGAGGATATTTAGATTTTTTGGGTTTTTAATATAGTTTTTTGTAGAATAGGGGTGGGAAAATGATTTAGGGAGCTAGATAATAGGGTTAAATGTTAATATGACTTCTATGGAATGAAAGTGAATGGTTGCATGCTAAGAAAATGAAACAGTATGGAATGACCATTTTTACACAAGAAATGTGGTTTCTTCCAACTGAGTGAACTCAGAGTTCTGCTTAGCTTTTTTCAAAAAATAGAGCGAAAAGGACTATTGGGCAGATCCCAAGGTCCTTGAGGGGATGTTAGTGAATCATTTTTGGGGGAATGAAAGGGGAAATTAGTCATGCTTCCACTGTTGTATCACCAAACATCTACCATGGTGCCAATGCCATAAATGAGATGAGTGCTTCTTGACAAGACAAAAAGTAATCACCAACTTGCTTCTGCAACCTTAAACTACCTACTCAGCCTAATACACCTAACATTTTTTCTTCTTTTGAGTTGGGTGCACTTAGATTAGCAAACCCTAATTGTCCTCTTTTCTTTTGACTGTCCTCCTATCTAAATGTACCCTTATCTCTTCTAAGGGCCCAGATTAAGCAGTCGGGCTCCTTAAATTCTCTACCTATCTACTCATCTACCAAGCTTGAACTGTTTGGACAGATACTCTTTCTCTATTCTACAACAACAATTCAAAATGGCATGGTCCAGATTGAACTGTTGGGCCACCCATCAAATATAATAAGTAGCAGTACCTCCACATGGTGAACTTGCAAAATATGATAACAGTGACATTTTGATTGGCCACTTTCTTGGTCTGTATACAAAATATGGAACCTCTGCAGCATGCAAGGATGAACATATTTGGCACTTCCACTGTCAATCATGAAAAATGAAACCTATTGGTATAGGAACCTAACAATACATACGGTTAAATATTTTATTAAAATCAGGCAATGATTCCCCATTCTCCCTCTTGAGGTTCCCAAACTCGATATGATAATAGAGCAGATCTTTCTTATCCCCCCAATGCTTCAAAAATGCATCATCTAATGCTTCAATCTCTGTTATAGACCTAGGGGCCAATTCTCTGAACCATTTTCTAGCTTCTTTATCAAGGCTTTGGACAAATACTCTCATCCACACATCATCCTCACTGATATCAAGGTTATCATCATAACTATAAAAAGACTCAAGATGCTCTTCAACTGTTACTCCCTCTATACCAGTGAATTTAGGCATGTATTTCTGGTATTCTCCTGCAGGCATGGCATTCAAAGGAATAGGCAGGACCAAGGGTCCATACCTAGTAGCTATGATTCTTTCCATCTTTGTGGTGTTGGTTGGCCTGCCATGACTGGGATAGGTGGAAGGATACTGGCAGATTGAATGGTAGGAAGCAGTGAAATAGATGACACGGACAAAGGAATATGATGGATTGTATGGGAGACTTTCTTTGGACTGAGATCCAAACGGGGACGAAATGAACAAAGAGCTTTATGAATCTCTGAGGGTATTTCTTCACTAACAATGTTAGACTCTAGATCTTCAAACTGTATATTCTCAGCTATAATCTTCTCTTGCAAAGATACATAAGATTTCTTACGCTTGCCTGATCTTGATGCTCCTTTCTGTGATGCTTTCCTCTATTTAGCAATCTTCTCAATGTCAGGCACTCGGTCAGCTGGTGATTTCTGAGGATTTCTTCAGGTATGCCTCACAAACTGAGCCAGAACTGTAATGTGGAGTCGCCACTAGGTTTATCCTCCAGTAGAGTCGCCAGATAGATGATTACAACCAAACATGTGTCCAGACTTTGTCTATCATCAAAGTTGGAGCTGTGTCATTCTCCCAGGGAAGCTAAGCTTCAATCTCCTCTCCCAGCAACGGCGCCAATTAATGTTATCACCCCAAGAAACTCTCCTAGGTTGTAGATCGGAGATGCCTAGGAACATATAAATTCAACTTATTGTTGCAAATGGATGAATGGAAGGAATGATACTTGTTCAAGCCAGATAACCACTTCTACTTTGTTTAACTCCAGACATGCGTGAACACGCCCAGACTACAAAGCTTTAGACCACCAATTACTCACAGTTTAAGGCTTGGGTGAATATGGAGAATATTGACCACACTAGCAGATGCACAAGACCATGTGATGGCTGGCTGCAACCAGTAAAGAAGTCTGCAAATCTAATTCTCTAATGTACAGATAGGATGACAGCTCTCTGGCATTAGGTGAAAAGAAACCTGAATAATTCATTCACTGATACATACAAGACTTTAACACAAAGATAGGATGACAGCTTCTCAAATGCTAAACATCAAGAGCTCAGAAATATATCATATCAGGCACAGCTTAGAAGAGGAAAGAGATGGAAAGTGAGCAATTAACAGCAAAATAAGTCTGTATTAGCTGAAAATGAAGACGAGACGCTGCAAGTATCAAAGTAATTACAGTCTCCAGAAGTTGAACCTTACATCAAAACATCAACTATCAACCCTGATTACATCTTGTTTCTGGGTATATATAGAGTTTCAATACAAAGGCACTCGGCCATTCTAAGTATGGAGGGGTCATAATTGACCACCAACCACATTTAGTTGCCTGATGGAGCTTCTGAGTGCGCTTGCTTTCTTTAGTGGATGAATCTGATCTTTCCTGTGCTCTGTTGTACTCTTGGGCAGCTGGAGTGCTTGTATCAATGAGGACCCATAACTGTTAAATGCAGCTATATGGTCGTGCTCCGTCCTTTTCTTTCTCGGCCATACTGTTTGTTAAATATGGTTGTTGAGGAGCAACTGCAAATGGTACTGGAAGATCGGTCACCTTCGTCCTTCGGGCATACGGAGTTTTCAAGGGGCGTGGACTGCCTAGCAAATAGAAGGGTCGAATGAAGGAGGAAGATCAGTCGTCAAATCAAGAGGATAGACAACGGGGATCACTTGGAGGAGGGTATCGGGAGAGATGGGAGTAGAGCGAGTGTGGGTCGTTGGATTTCGGGCGGACAGATCCATCGGCTATTGGGTGGAGGAGGTGCACGGGTGTTATCGGGCGAAAACGTGGATCAGAGTGGTAAGCGGTTTTGATCACACCGTCGTAGGACGTTGGGTGGTAAGAGGACAATGGTGCGCAATCCCATTCAAAGTGTGACGTGTGGCGGTGGAGGAGAGAGGAAACCACTCTCCATTGCGCGTTAATGTCCTGACACTTCGTGGACGCGAGGGAAGCGATCGTCGTCCGATCGTGGCAGAGATGATCGGACGGTGGGGTTTTTATCGTGCGGGTCAGTTTATTCAACGTGATAAGAGACATTGGATCGGCGAGAAGAGTGAACGCCTGTGATTTAAAGGTGGTGATGGGGTTATGGAAGCTCGGGGTCAATGGATACGGCTTTATGAGGGTTTAGGCTTTGCGCTCAGGGCCTGAGGAAATAGGGGCTTATGTTGGGTTTTAGAGGAAAAACGGAGGCAGCGGGGGTGAAAGAGAATAATTGGAGTAAAGGATAAGAATGAAGATGATTGCCATGAGCTTCCTTTGAGCACAACCGCTACGGCCAAACTTATTTCTAGCCTTAAAAACCATAGTTATATAGCAGGGCTAACAAGGTGCATCGTTCCACATGATGGGCAATAGAGATTTTTTCAATGACCTAGAGGAGAAATATTTTCAGATGCACATCGAGATGGGGGTCGACGAAATCTATAGTGAGATCAGGATTGGTACAGTCACATTTTAGAGGGAGTTGGGCTCCCCCCTTAGACTCAAGGATGTTATGTTCATTCTGGGCCTAAAGAAAAATCTCATATTTGTTGCAGTTTTGGAAGATCGTGGTTATGATGTAATCTTCAGCAAAGGAAAGGCATTCCTGAGACACATAACCAAGAGACAAGTGAAGAAGATCGGGGTTCGTGTGAAAAACCTATATAAGCTAGATGTGGAGGATTGTGTTGCATTGAGCACAAATGTGGAGAAGGTGTAGAGTTGCGATGTCATGAACTTTGGCATAGAAGACTTTGCCATTTGCATAATGGAACTTTGAATATTGTGCAACAATTAACCACAGGCCTCCCAAAAGAGCACTTGAACCGCAGGATGTATGCAAAGGATGTAGTTTGGGGAAGTACACAAAATCCGCATTCCATGGTCGGGATAGCGAAGCACATGTTGCATTTCTTGAAAGGATCCACTCTAATGTCTGTGGACCTTTCTTGACAACCTCCACTACTAGGAACAAATATTTTGTCATTTTTATTGATGACTTCTCACGGAAGTGTTGGATCTTCTTCATGCGGAAGAAGGATGAGACATTCTCCAAGTGCGTAGAATCCAAGGTACTGGTTGAGAAAGAAATGGACAAGAAGGTGAAGTCTCTCAGGAGTGAAAATGGAGGTGAGTACGTGTCGAATGAATTTAAAAAAAATTGTGTAAAATAAGGCATTCGACGAGAGTTGACAACACCCCACAACCCATAGTAGAATAGGGTGGCTGAGAGGAATAACCATAGTATTGTGGGAGCATCGAGGGCGATGTTGCATGACCAAGACCTACCTCTGCATTTGTGGGTTGAAGCATGCAATACAATAGTCTATTTGCAGAATCAGAGTTCTCATTAGATTTTAGGCATGATTACACCGGAGGAGGCTTTATTGGAGAGAAAGTCGGATGTGTCACACTTAGGATTTTTGGAGCCCTTTTTTATTTCCATGTCTCCAAAGAATCAAGGAAGAAGATAGAGTCAATAGCGGAATTGGGGGTATTTGTGGGTTACATAGAAACTCCCCACAACTACCGTGTGTACTTTCCATCCCTTAGAATGATAGTTGTGCAAAGGGATGTAAAATTTGATGAAGACAAGGCAATGCAGTGCTCTCTTGAGAGGGAGCTTCAGATCCCACCAGAAGAGGAGATTTTATCTCCAAAGGAGGAACCTAGAGAAGTTGTGGAGCATCCACAAGTTGAGGAGAAGAGAGTGGAAACAACCACTCGAGAAGAACCATCCAAAGAAGGTAGAAAAAGGACCAGGGAAGCTGAGAGACTTGTGCAGGATGCAAGGGATAATGTGGGTGCTCCTTCAAATTAGTGTAGGAAAAGAAGGTCACCAGATCAATACACTGGCTACATGGCTCTAATGGCTGAGCTTGTAGAGACTAAGTCATCCTCTTTCAAGGAAGCAGTAGAGAAACATGTGTGGGTTGATGCAATGGTGGAGGAATACGAATCCATTACAAAGAACAGCGTTTGGGAAGTGATCCCAAAACCAGCAAATAAATTAGTTGTGGGTTTGAAATGGATCTTCAAGGTAAAGCATGCAACAGACAAAAGCATAAAAAAGTACAAGGCCACATTTGTGGACAAGGGGTACTCTCAAGTTGAGGGGATTGACTATGAGGAGGCATTTTCTCATGTAGTAAGGTACTCCTCCATCAGATAAAGTATTTCTTTGGTTGCACAGATGGGGTGGAAGATCCACCAAATGGATGTGAAAACAACCTTCTTCAATGGAGTTATGGAGGAGGTGTACATCAATAAACCAGAAGGCTTCGAGACTTTTGATCGGAAGTCTCATGTGTGCATACTCAAGCGAGTGTTGTACGATCTTAAGCAACCACCCTTTGCTTGGTACACCAAGATCGATAATTATCTCACCGGTTTGTGCTTCACCAAAAGTGAAGTGAATGCAAACCTCTATCATATCTTGGTGGAGGAATATGAATCCATTGCAAAGAATAGTGAAGTGAATCCTCTACCAAAAGTGAAGTGAATCCTCTACCAATCCTCTACTAACAGTGAACTGAATGGAAACCTCTATCATATCTTGGTAGAAGGTAAATTGTTGATTATTGCCTTATATGTTGATGACTTAATTTTAACTAGTGATGAGCAGCTGATCAGATCTTGCAAGGAGGACCTTGCAAGAGAGTTTGAAATGAAGGAAATGGGTCTTATGCACTACTTCCTCGGATTGGAAGTATGGCAAGGTGATGGGGAATTGTTTGTCTCTCAGGGAAAGTATGCCAATAAGATACTTTAGAGGTTCCACATGGACAGTTGCAAACCCATAGAGACACCTTTAAAGACAAACTGGAGGAAAGAGAATGCCACTTCAAGTGAGGAAGTGGATGCTATTGTTTACTTGCAGTTGATGGGTTCACTAATGTATCTTGTGAACACACGACTAGATATGTGCTATGCAGTCAACCAGTTGAGCCAAGCGATGGTTAGGCCAACCAAATTATTTTGGAGGGAAGTTAAGCATGTTCTATGGTACCTCAGAGGCACTACCCAGTTCTGACTAAGGTATAGACAGACAAAGGGAGTGAAGTTATGTGGCTTCACAGATGAAAATTGGGCAAAGAGTCCAACAGGCCGAAAGAGTACATCAAGTGGAATTTTTAGTGTTGGGTCCACAGCAGTTTCTTGGTACATCAGGCAGAAAGTATATGTGGCATTCATCTCGGCAAAAGAAGAATACATGGCTACTAGTCAAGCAGCGTGTGAGGCAATCTGGATGAGAAAGATACTTGTTGGATTGTTTGGTTAGATGATGGATACAACTATGATCTACTGTGATAATCAGAGTTGCATCAAGCTCTCTAAAAAACATGTTTTTCACGATCGATCCAAGCATATAGATATATGGTGTCACCATTTACGAGATTGTGTGCAGAGGCGGATAATGTTGTCACAGTACATTTCGACAAAGGAACAAGATGCTGACATTTTGACAAAGGCCTTGTCAAGAGGAAAGTTTGAGTTCCACTGGTGTAGGATAGGGGTGGTTGATAATCCATTTCTTGCTGAGAGGGAGTGTTGAAAAATGCGGCAAGAAATTCTCAATTTGATTTTGCTTTGATTAAATTGAGAAAATTTGAATTTCCACATCAGTATGTTGGAAATAATACTGAGGGGGGGAGGGG
>APFE031524364.1:37199-61580 GCA_000404065.3 Pinus taeda
ATTTTCAGACTGGATCCATAAAACAATCACCATTGCAAAACAACCTGCATCATTAATCTCTGAATCACCCAATACTAAAACCCTGTCACAGAACACAAACCAGAGCCCACAACTCTGCAACAACCACTAGAATCAACAACAACCTGAAACACCAAATCTCATAATGCATATACTACTTGGACGAACCCAACCTGCGTGTATACGCGCTTTTACCAAAGACAACCCACGTACAGATCTGCAAATCTACCTCATAACTCTACAGCTTATTCAGACATCAGAACATACCCAAATCATAACTTTCATAAACATGCGTCAATAGATCTAGTCTATCCATACTCAACCCATATAAAGATAATCATTCCAAGCCTTGAGATCCCGATCCATCATTCATCATCCTTCACATGAGTGCCTCCTTGGTTTAGATCAAGCAAGGCATCACCAACCCATAACTAGCATCTAGATCTCACACTTTATCAGATGTTCATCACTTGCTCACCCTTGCACCCCTCTTGGCCTAATGATATTCTCCTTATATATGTTTAGGCTTCTCTCAATACCATGGTCCAAAACCATGTGGAACCAATACCTTGAACCCAATACTTGGGGTGAACACTTCAGACCAAATACCATGGACCAAATACCACGGACCAAAACTTAGTTTTCCGACATGTACGCGCCTTTCCTTCTGTGAACTTGCGTGTGTACGTATACGCGCCTTTTTCTCTGAATACCCGCGTATATACGCACTTTCATCACGGTCAACCTGCGTATATCTCTCTCTTCACCTGCTACACTATGATTTGTCCTCTGAGTGAGTTTCTATCACCTATATCATACACAGAGTGAGTTGCCATCAAGGACAACACTTGAATCATAATGCCAACACAGTAGACAACTTCGATGATGTTAACTTGTGTGCCATGGCTTGTGTCCCCCAGTTTATTCAATAAATTCAAGTTGGAGTTAATGTCCAGTTCTGCATGTGTGATTGCTAATTTGTAGCAATCAAGGTCGGTTATCTCAAGTTGTTTTTAGTTAAACTAGTTCCAACTTTTTGAGGAACTAGTGGAAAATCAGTTAAGTAGTGGGACTTCAGTCAAACTCAGTGACCATCCAATTCACTGATAAATCACCACAAAATGGCTAGTGCATGCATAGAATTCGAGTTACCCAGTTGAGGTGGAGATTTCAAGGTAATATAACATCAGTGGTAGACTAGTCTTGAATGTACAGGTGTTGCATGCAGTGATATGATCAGTGTAAGGAATTGTGCAATTCAATTAGAGGAATTTCCTAAATAATAAGGGATAATTCTTCAAGGAACAACGCAAGGAAATAGGAGCTCAAGCCGAGGAAAATTTTGACTAAATCAAGATCATAGGCCTTTAATGAGCAGAGAGATAGGTTGTGTACTTGCAAGGTGAGCTCAGTTGAGCAAAGAAATTGTAATACACCTCTATTCATTTGATTAATGCAAGCAGACATTATAGTTTTTTTAGCATATTTCTTTCCCCATATAAAAATACTTGTTGCATGTGTGTTATTTCTCCTTGCATGACTGGAATTTTTGTTATAAATTGTAAATTAATGTGCGCATAGCAATAGTGTAGGTTTATATCTTGTGATTTTGATTAAAACTTCATGAGCAGTTGCAAATCTACAGCCTAATTTCTACGGGGTAGCCTCGAAAATAATTGTAAAACAATTTCAAAAGATTTTGAAGTCCCATATAGATCTATTTGGAGGCATGGTTAATAAAACGAAATGCCAACTATATGGTTGGAATTGTTTGGATATGTCATTAAACAAGATATCAAGGATCTTAGAATTCCATTTTGCTTTGGAATGAAGATCATTCAAATACTTAGGAATCCCAATCTCATTGGGAGCAATGAATGCCAACAATTGGGAGGAAGTCCTGCGAAAAAATAAGGAAACGAATTCAGTCTTGGGAAGCACAATGCTTAAATGTGGCAAGGAAGGTTTAATTAGTAAAATCAGTTTTTTCATAGCTTTCAGTGTATATGGGATCAACTCTGCACACCCCTAAAGGAACAATCCATAAAATTGGCGATCCACTGCGGAAGTTCCTTTGGCAAGTAGGAAAAAGCAATGAAAACAAATTGCATTTGGTAAATTGAAGCATAGTTTGTCTTCCCAAAGTATTTAGAGGATTAGTGATCAAATACCTTGAGCTTATGAATGCCGCATTGGGAGCAAAGATAGTTTGGTGTCTTATCTCAGATTCTAAAAATTAGTGGAAGCAAGCCTTTGTGCACAAATAATTCCACAAAAGTAGGATCAAAAGCCCCGAAATATAAATTTGGCCAAATCAGGGATCCAAAATATGGAAATTGTGTAACGCAGTAGCCCCCATTATCCTTGATCAACTGGGAACGAAAACAAGAAATGGAACATGCATCAACCTACGGAAAGATCGTGTTCCATCTTCAACATTGATGGTTGAGAACGAATGAGTCCAAAATCTCACCAACTAAACGGAAGCAGTAGGGTACAACAAGATTTGCTAACATCTCACAATGGGACGATAATGGTCATTGGGTGGGTTGGCAATGTCATGATATCCCCCTCAATCTCCAATCTCACTGGACAACTTTGGTAATTTCATTAAAAGGTTTGGCTCCAATAGTAACCACTAGGCTAGATCGACGAATATGGATGGTTAGCAAGTAGAATGTTTATTCAGTTAGGGCGGGATATAAAATGTTAATTCAAAAATTCCCACATCCTCCTCCAAAAAGGCTATGGGGAAGAGTTAGGGTGAGATATAAAATGTTAATTCAAAAATTCCCACATCCTCCTCCAAAAAGGCTATGGGGAAGAGTTAGGGCGAGATATAAAATGTTAATTCAAAAATTCCCACATCCTCCTCCAAAAAGGCTATGGGGAATAGTTAGGGCGAGATATAAAATGTTAATTCAAAAATTCCCACATCCTCCGACAAAAAGGTTATGGGGAAGAATTTGGCATAAGGATGGTCTTCCAAATATTAATATATTATGTTAAGAATTGATTCATGGGAAGGTTTTGATGGCTGAAAATCTAAAAAAGAGGAACATTCAAGGGCCATCTCATTGTGTCTTGTGCGAGAAGGAAGTAGGAGATATTCCTCATGTTTTTCGACAGTGCACCTTCACTTTGAAGGTCTGAAAATTAGCCATGGAAAATGTCATAGATATAGCAAGCATTCCTGCAAATTAGAAAGAAACATTCGAGCGATAGAAATTCAAAATCCTTTGGAATCGAAAATCCAATTCATTAACCATGAGAAGTTGGATGGCTCTACCAAAGTGTATGTGTTAAGTAGTTTGGCTTTCACGTAACCAAGCAATATTTAAAGGTGTTCGTCCTAGTGCAACTACCTTGACCTCCAAAGCAACTTTATTGCTTTTAGAATCAATATTTGCTCGTGGTTATGATCCTTAAGAATTGGACAACATGACACCAAGTGAGAGTAGTGGCTCAATCTTGGTCAAATTCCACATCAAGATGGCAGCGTCAATTTCAAGCACCCTATTCAAAAGTTGTACATTAAAAGAATGGATTGCGAAGAATTCCAAAACTAGAGCATCAATAAACGTTAATATTCTCTAATTTTCGACGGATCATCGAAAGCTAAAAGGGAGGCAGGAATGGGAGCGATTATCTTTCGCCTCAACGAAGAAAAAGAGATTCAATATGCTTGGGGATTAGGAAGCTCAACTAATAAACAAGCCGAATTTTTAGTCGTGTGGTGGGGGTTAGAGTTGGCAACATCAAGAAGAATTCGTCAATTATTGATGTTTGAAGACTCAATGATAGTCATCCAGCAGGTGTGTAAGATCTAAGAAAATTCAATCCCGGTTCAATCAATTATGCATCGAATAAGTTTGCAGATAGCAAAGTTTGAGATTGTTGAGTTCTACCACATCAAAAGACATCTCAACTCAAAGGCGGATGAATTAGTGAACAAGGGAGTCACCCTTGATCAAGGGATTTTGTTTCAAGATGAAGTATAATTTTTAAACCAGTGCCATGAAAATCACATATCTAAATATGCTTATAGGAGTATTGATGGTTTTAAAAAGCATTAAAGTTAGAATAAGTTGGAGGGTGGTCCGACGATCTCATGTCAGATCACATCATAAATGGCGATCCAACCATATCCTTCCTCGAATTGGCAGAGATTTTTCTATGCTGAGACATGGGCCCATGCGCATAGCTCATAAGAATTCAGCCAAGGTAAGGGACACATGGACAATAGCTCAAGTTGTTAATAAATTTGTTAGAATGCAAAGGGATGTTTCTTTGCATACCCAAGAAATTACAATCATGCTTGGAGTACATAGAATTAATGGAGATCTAAGTAAATTAGAGAGAATTCACTTCAAATCCTGAATGTCAGGTCTGGAGAATGTTCAAGGCAATTGGTGGCATTGAAATGGGTGAGAGATTTAACAGTTTGGTGGGGGCAAGGACACTTGGATATAAGGTAAGATTATGCTTCATAGTCTCAATAAGTATTCATGCTCAACGCTCCACAACTTTTGTAGGGAGGGAGATTTATAGTGTTGGTATCCAAATGGAGAGGTCACCTACTACGGAGAGAAGAATTCAATAGCCAAATGGATTATTTGGCAACAATAATGGAATACATATTGACTCTTTTTACCAAGTAAGGAGAAATGAGGAATGTCGAAGCCTAAGCTCAAGTTGACCTTCTAAACTAGAAAATTAGTTTGTTAAAAAAGAAAATTAGACAAGTTGCAAGTTGCATTTGATTCTCTAAACCTTAGGCTTGATAGAAGGATTCCTTTGCAGAATGTAGCAAGCTTCGTGTGAGAATGAAAGAGTTAACATGGTGACTAAGACGCGATTGGTTGCAGTTCCAGATTAGCAGACGATGTTAAATGAGGATGTGCCCGAGAATCAGGACTATGCTTCTCCACAACCACGATAGGAAAAAGAGGGAATTATAGTCAATCTTAATCCTGAGCCAAATAGGGCAAACTAGTTCAGTTATAAGTATGTAGTTATTTTAGGAGTTTTTTGGAGGACATTTTATAAGTATTAGTGTAGCATAGCATAATGTAGTTAGAGAATTAGCACTCATGGTTTTTTTTTTGGACATTTTTGAACTTGGTTGATGAAGATTGTATAGCAGATATAAAAGGTTTTGACCTTCAAACCAAATTGGATCAATAGAAAAACACCTATCCAATTTGTTTAAAAAAAAATCATTAAATTGTGAAATACCTTGAAATACAACACAACACTATTACATTATAAAGCAGTGAATAACTATTAATATAACATGGTTCTCTACTTTCTTAATTAATAAAAATATTTAAATTAATCATTTTACCATAATATCTTTAAAATAAGGTTAGAAAACGGTGATGATTTAATTATAAATTTTTAAAATTAAAGATAAAATTTAATAATTTGGTAATATTGAAAAGACATTCTTACATAAAGTTAAAAATAAACATTTACTTTTAAAATAAAGTCAAAAGGAAAAAATTAAAAATTGTGCTCTCTTAATTAAAAAATTAAAAATTGTGCTATCTTAATTATTTTGATCATACCGATATGTATTTATTTTGGAATAGTTTCTTAGAATTTTTATATATTTCTTTTGGAATAGCTTCTTAGAATTTTAATTTAATTATCAATAATTAATGAGTGGATAGTAGGAATTTAACTTCCAAAATACGAATCAAAAGTTGAGATATATTTATGTGAGGACAATTGGTCCCAAAAAATTCATAAATGGACATTTGAAAAGAAGTTTGAAATTGTACTCTCTAAATGTTGCAGTGTGCTAAGAGATCACAAGATTTGGTAGTTAGATATATCTTGGGTAAAAGAAGCAGTGATCACAAAACCTTACACAGTGAACAAAGTCTTTATTTGCTGGTAAAGGAAACATTATATTATTCCTCCCACCAAGCCTCAAATCCCTTAAATATTCCTCCCACAAAAGCTCAAATCCCTTAAATAGATATTCACCTACACATGTTTTTAGTCTTGGAACTACCATCAATTTCTAGTTGCCAACATAATACCATCAATTTCTAGTTGCCAACATAACAGAGCAAAGATGGATAGAAAAGCATTGCCAACTAACTATATAGCCAAGAATTTCAAAACAGCATACTTATGTATTTATAAATGATTGAAATTACTCCCTGTTTAATTTGTTTGAGGAAATAATCAACAATGATATGTATAAAAGATCTTTATTTCTCTAGTTGCCAACATAGCAGAGCCAAGATTCATAAAAAAGCATTGCCAACTAACTAATATAGCCAAGAATTCTAAAACAGCGCATTTATGTATTATAAATGAGTGAAATTACTCGCTACTTGATTTGTTTGAGGAAAAAATCACAACAATGATACATATATCAAAAATCTAAATTCTACCACACAACTGATAAATATTCCATAACACAATTACAGATAAAGATGCCATTTTCAAACATTGAAAATTTCAAAATATCTTGAAGCACGATGAGAAGAGAAGAATAAGTAGGTTACGAAGAAATGTTAAGATGGACGACCTTTGACAACATTCCCAATGCAAACATCCCAATGACCTGCTAACTCCACACTCTCCGACTGTCCTGTTCAAGAAATGGCACCTCGACTTTCACCTTCCCTATAGTCTTGGCTACTTTGTTAACTACCTTACAGAAGGGTCCTTTCATGCCTTCACCCTTTTAAGCAAAGACAAGGATTCCAGTGATTTCTAAATTCATAATTAGGGCACAATTAAAGCCCAATTTATCCTTAAAAATATAAAGAAAATTCTGCCCAGTTGCAACAGGCAGGGAGGAAGAGGAAATTGAAAAGACCAAACCAGTGCAAACAAATGGCAATAACACAGATCCATTATAACAGTCGATGATGATATGGATCATCACGAATGCAACTATTTTCACTGCTCAAGACAAGCTCAATTCTGTAATACCAATTTGAATGTGGACTAAATATTAATACGAAAGTACTCCAAGGACAACTAGCAGGCACGCACTATGACTGGACAAAAATCACCAATTGCAGACTTCAGTTTCAACTAGGAAGGCTCCATGAAAAGACCTATTCAAACCAAAGAATGCGCTTTACAAAACACCCCGGTGTGAGGTCAATTATAAAACTTCCAAGAAATTCATTATATAATGCAGTGAAACTACTTTTGTTAAGCCAATATGTGGTTCTGTTTTATGTTTTTGTTCAATACAAATCCATTATGTAATTCTGCCAATGACACTAAGTGTTTCGAAACTTCTATGGAAACCTACTTTTGGGCACCCCTATAAACGCTATGTACAATCTTATTTACTTTTCACAAACCACAGGACTCTGATGTTACATATACCGTACTGAAGTATGGAAGATACTTTCCGGCTCACCTGACTAAAACTGAGGATACCTAGATGAGCTAGTTTTCAAAGATCAAAATTAGTAAAGTGAAAGAAAACGAGTCAAGGTAGAAATATATTGTGAAGATAATGGCTTAAATAAGATTATAACTCAGTAACAAATCGATCTTATGAAACAAGACCCAGATCAGCAGCAATATGTCACTGAGGCGCCTCCCTTGTTCTTTTAAAGTAGAGTAAGAAACCCACCTAATTGAGCACAATCAAGAGCAATGTCAAAGATATGTATATATTCCAAATTGCAAACAAAAAGCACTTCTATATGCATATGAGAAATCCATTTAACCAGACAAGCTTCACATCCACTTCCTTGTACTCAGAACATTCTTATACACTAAACCGTTGTCAGGTCAGCATGGACATCACAAAACAAAAGTCTAGAGCAGATTTTACTTCTATAAACTCTATTATCTACACTCGTACTGAATCTGATCTCCAAGTGTGGTTGATATTTTCATTCCCTGAAAACAACGCTGATGTACCCAAAAACGCTCAAGACTTGGAAGGAATAGCAGAAGGCAGAAAATTTTATTTATGGTAACTTAGTCAGTCATATAGACAAAACTACAAGAAACAGAGTTCAGGCTATGATAATATATTACAAGTAAGACCAGAAGATCCTGCTCAAGTAAACAAGTTAGCTTATTCATCATGAGATTTGATTCTAGTCCTTTCTGACAGGAAAAATCAGTTCATCAGCACCTCTTCACATTTTTACTCACTCTCCCAATTTGTACAAGGCATTATGTAGCAGCCATCAAATATCCTCTCGAACCAGCCTTCCCCGTTACTTCTTCGCATGATTCTTAGATTGCCACATGTCACTCTGATCACCGAAGAAGTTATGTGAATACGAATGAACTTCCATTACGACCATAGAAAACAAAGTACCGGTTTACTTAATGGGCAGTAAACAAGATGATCCATGCTTATCATACCAAAACATGTAAATAAATTACCTTGCATTACTGAGTATCTCTTCTGGGAATATTGTCTCGTTTCCCCGCAGCTTTGTCACTTCCGGACTGCATCAAATAGAGTAGATATAACTGAATGAATTTTAGATAAAGGAACAAACGACAACAACACAAAACACTGAGAGACCCCAAGAATGGAGGCACAGGCTTGCATTGATGCTTTTAAATATATGTATGTTTGCATCCAAACAAATAGGGAAATGCCCCAAAGGCATGTAAGTAATACATTCGGCGAAACTAAAACACCGTATAAAATCAAAGCGCCTAGAAGCAAACAGATGATCATATTTACGTTTCATGAGATGTAGAAACGTGTAGAAGTTTTCAAAATGGGAATTTCTGCAACCTTGACACTCTCTATATATATATATTATATGTGCAGTATTTTTTTATGTAAGAAAATAAAAAGAGACACATAAATGAAATTTTAAAAAGGTAATACATACATTTTTACTTCAAAATTTAATTAATGTTACTATTAATTATTAATTTTTTAAGTGATAAAGCCCATGGGAAGTTCAATTGGGGTTTTTATGAAGTATTATGTAAACCATGAGATTCAAGGTTCAAATCCCCATAGTTCAAAATCCCCATGGGTTAATCCAACCTAAAACTATTAAGATAATAAAAAGATTTATCTTTTTCTTGTTTTGAAAGGTCATTAACATTAACATAAATAAGATGTAAGATGATATTTTCCTGTAAATCTTAGGCTCCTTTTTGTGATGCTTAGATGAACACAGGAGCTTCCAAAAAAAAGTGCCCAAAACATCGCTGAAAATGGCCAAAACACCTTGAAAACACCAAAAACCATACCATACAAGGCATTTTGTACCCATTGTACAGTATGGCTACCAACTCTTCCAAGGCCAGGTGTTTCAGGTCAACATGCAAGTATTTCAGATACTAGGAAGAAGCTAAACTAAATGTTTCCTGCAACTTAAGACCAATTGACAAAAATAAGAAAAAAATATATATATATATACAGCTCAAAACTTAAATTTATATTTAATCTCTAAATTAAAACAAACTCATCTAAACTCACATATAATATCTACCTTTTAATTAGTATATAGCCATGTAAACACCAACTTGATTTGGAATAAGATGTTAATAAGTTAAGTGTCAATCACTCAGCTAAACATGTATGTGATATGCAGTTCAAAAATTTTGAACCTAAATACGTGAGTTCCATATGCACATACCATATATCAACAAACCTGAATTTAAAATTAACTTCAAAATTATAAAGTTAAATATCAACCTAAAACCAAATATGCCCACCTAAATATTATAACATGGATCTAATGATATAGACCTGTTTAATATGCATCTCATATAAACTTATTTAGCATGCATCTTCAGATTAAGAATCTATAATATCAGAACAAATTTATTTAACACCCAGTTTCGTTTCTTTTTCTCTAAAAACCCAATTTTTGGCAATAGCAGGATTGCAACTCCTCAGAGATTGCAACTATGAGGAGATATGGCTTTACCGATTCTCAAACAAACTTACACCAAAAAATTAAAACTGAAACTTGGGCTAATCAGCATAAACTCCCGAGAGTTATATACCTCTATATTCAATTCCAATATAGAAATCAATCCACCTCATGCCAAACCTAACCTAAATGTGTTCAATTCCAATATAGAAATCAATGCACCTCATGCCAAACCTAAATTTGTTCAATTCCAATATAGAAACCAATGCACCTCATACACTGACGGCTATCTAATATGCACCTGGAAGCTGACCTATTTAACATGCATTAGTATGCCCCTATTTACTTCCGGCCTCCATGTTGAGAATCCATATTATCAATGGAGATTTATCTTAGTTTAATATACACCTTGATGCTGATAGCTGAGGTGTTAGAGTAACTATCTCAAATTCCATTATAGATATCAATGCAGCCAATGCCCATATTTAAACTGGAGTCCACTGTATAGAGCAACACACCTATTATCCATATCTAAACTAGAGGTTGATAGTTCAAATTTCAGTATAGGTGTCAAAGAGAATAACCTAATCTTCGAATTTTGCAGATCTCTTTCTGTATCCAATAGAGATATGAAACCATAATCATATAATAAAATTTTGAAATCTAAAACCATGCATGAAACTTTCATAGAATAGCTCTAATCATACCTAAAGAACTCTATTCATACCCAAAAAAATTATTAAATTCATATGATGAAGAAAAAGAAAAAAACCTCTTTAGCTTACTCCATATAGATATCGATACACCAAATACAGGACAGGGTATAAATTCAAAGCATTGTTACAAGGGCAGCAGAAGAGTAGATGAAGCCACCAGCTCACCTGTAAGTACAGAGTATGAGAATCGGGGATGTGGGTGGTTGACAGGGGAATGCCAAGGTGATCCTCGTTGTTGTTGTGGTCGTCTTCTCTGCAATCGGGGGGAGTCTCGAAGAGGGAAAGTGAAAACTGCTTGTAAACGACACCAACATCGAAATAGATGAATCCCGAATTGGGAATATCGACACGGATGCCCTTAACGGGGAACCAGAGGAAGAGCTCCTGCTGTTCCACACCGGCAACGCCAGCCAGCTGCCCGTAGCTAAGATTCCCTCTTATCATTCTTTCGAAGTAGACCTGATTCTCGAACTTGGCATAGCAGGGCTTCTCCAGGTAAACCTCCAGCTGCCCGTCATCGTTCAGGGCATAGGATTCCACCCCCTTAGGGAGCAGCCCCTCGGGAAGGCCATTCTTCCTCAGCACATCATATATTGTTTCTTCGGCCTCTGCGAATCCCCCGACCATCACAATCATCAGTATCAGAATCACAAACAGCCATGATCGGTTTCCCATTTTCTTAAATGCAAGGCAAGGCCCAGAAAGGATGAGATGAGCGGTTTGCTGTAACAGAGCAGAAGGCCTTGCAGACTGAGCCTCGAGATTCCAAAACAGACTGTGTGCTGAATTGGGAATTGAATTGAAATACTGTTATTAAAGGCCGAGCAACAGGCATGCACAGCGTGGGAATGAAAGAGAATGCGGAGGAAGGGAGTCAAAAAATAGGAGAATGCGAAGACATGCAGAGCCTACATGGCAGGCAAGCCGTCAGGCGGGCAGGGTAACACCCGAAGAATGCCAAAGATAGAGAAAACCTATTTAATATTTGTTTTTTTATTAATTTTTTTGTTTCTTGATATGTGTGGCCGCTATCAGGGTTTTTGCTTTCGTAGAGAGGTATGTCAGTACGGCGCATCGGGCTAAGGATCCGACGCCCTTGTTGTTCATCGGAATTCATACACATGGGGGCCAAGATTTTGTGGCACTATTTTTTGATCTCTATATTCTTAACAAAGTCCACCAGTGGTTATCAACAAGGTTCATATTTTGTTTGGGCCTTAAGTGTTTGTTATGTAACAAACACTAATGCCCACACGTGATCAAATTTAGTCGATGAGATTCGGAAATAACACACATGAAAAGGACATGCTGTACACATAGGTGGAAAACAATAGTAATCTAGTAATTGTTGTGGTATGGGCTAACCAGTGTGCTGTAGGGCATTAAATGTCGTGGTACATGCATGTTCTATAACAAAATAACACACTGCCTTTATTTTTAATTTATGTAGCCACCAAAGTTGTGTGTTATTTTGTTATATAGCATGCATGTACCAAGGCATTTAATGCCTTATGGCAGGCTGGTTAGCCCTTGCCGTTGTTTTTGGCAGAATTTTTCCATATTTTAATAAAAAATTGTAAATTTGTGATCGAAATTGTAATATTGAAGCATTTATATACAAAATTATTGAATTCTCTATGTTATTTGAGAGGGACTGGTTTGATTAGATGGATTCAAACCGAATAGAATATATATATATAATGTTATATTTCTTAGCAGTCAAGATTGAAATATATATATATATATATATCCTATATTACAGTGAAATGTATATTAATAAAATTTAAAATAAAATTTGATGTCAAATTCTCCACTCAAAAAAAATTATATTTTTTCTTAGTTGTTTAAATAATATAATAATGAGACAAAAGATTATATATATATATATATGGCAATATACTTTTGGTTTTCTAAATAAATCTAAAATCTTTATGTTTAAGGGTCATTAAATAAACAATAAAATCTACTGAGTGTCTCATTATAGGTTGAACAAGAGATGCAATGTTTTTATTTGGGTTCTTTGTTACGTAATTTACATATACATTGATCATGAGATATATTGTGATGGTTAATGTATGTCTTAACTCTTAAGAACAAATCATTAGGCATAATCGCTCTCGTTCCTCTGCCTTCGTTGAACATGCTGCTAATTCAAAACACCATGTTTGCATTGAGAATTTTTAGGTTATCGCTAGGGTTGATCATTTCCATCATATGAAGCTAAGAGAAGCCATTGAGATTGAGAAGCATTCTATAAACCTCCATTGAGATGATGGTTGGAAATTAAGCACCAGTTGGATTCTTGCCCTCTCCTTTTGATGGTTCCCCTCTTCTTCTTCTTCTTTTTTTTAATTATTTTTTTGTTTCCTTGTTCTTTTTTCTCTCTTCTATTCATTTTTCATTCCATCATTTTTTTTAAATGAATCATTATACTATAACTATTTTTGGGTCTTGGTTTTAATATAAATTTTTATCATTATTAATTACATTTGTAATAAAATTCTTCTCATTTTCCTTTTGTTCTCTTTCATCTATTTGTCACTTTAACCTCTAGTAATAAACCCTTCCCTCTCTTTTTTTATATCTTGTTCCCTTTTAACATTGATATTAAAAATAAATTATTAATATATAATTTTTTATCATTTTATTTTAGTTTTAGAATATATTTTATTATTATAAACACTAATTCGGTTACATCAGATAACTGAGATTATATTTAAATAATTAATATATAATTTAATGTTATTTTTCTTTAACTAATTCTTAACAACCTTTTTAATATTAATTTTTTCCTTACCTAATTCTTAGTCATTTTCCTAGTGGCTAGTTCCTAACGGCTAATTCAACGCTCTGATGCTTCTCTGTTATTTAAACCTTTGTTAAGATTGATTTTCTCACCATTTGTCATGAGGATGAACCACATTAGTTAGTTCGAAACGTCGACCAATTCTACATCATGTGATTAATTCGTAAGACAAACTTATTATCGATATGGATCACAAAAGTCTAAGATCTAACAAATCATTCATTGTAGAAAATGAGAGTGAAGGCAATAAGAGAATATGTAATGGGAATAACAAAGTCAACAACATTTTTTTCGATGCCATAATACACTATATGTATGTGTATAACATCTCTCGATAAACCTCACATAAAATTACATAGGATTAGACAAATTTTATAGAATTTACTAGCATGTAACATTTTGAATCACTTAATCCATATTCCTTAACTAAATTTTAGATAAATTATCATCATTACATAGAATAACTTTAGAATGGGATAGCAAGTACAATAACGTAACAACCATTGTTGCAACATATTAATAATTTGGTTATATGATGGTTATATGCATGGATTGGTAACGTGCTCTAGCTATGTCTTGTTCAGGATTTGATAAGTTTTTGATAGTTAATGAATGGATGGGCTAATGTAACAACCCTCGGTTAAAAGTTCATGTAATAAAATTTAATAAAGGAAAAATAAGACCAAGCTCATGAGACACATATTCCAAGTTGAATATTGGGGAAAATATCCTAGTCAATGTTCATTTGTTTTATTATGGCTAAGGAAATTAGCGAAGGCAATGACAAAGGCTTTGAAAAGGAAAAGAGGCATTAATTGGTATTTTACTTATGAAAATAAAGGAAAATAGGAGAAAAGGAAGATGAAAAGTCACAAGTTTACATGAGAAAGAAATTAAAGGAAAAATAGAGGAAATTGATGAAAATAAAGGCATTAATGATAAAAAGGCTTCTGAGGATCAATTCACGGCTTTTTGACAGTTTTTGGTTGGAGCTCTCTCTCTCTATTCTCTCTCTCTCATACTCTTGCACACTTAGAGCATTCTTGGAGCACTCTAACATTAGAGAAAGGAAGGCAAAGGAAGGACAAGAAAGAAAACAAAGATCAAGCAAGGAAGGGTTCGATCAAGCGGCTACAATGAGATTACTTGCAGTTATCGATTCGCATGTATGATTTCCATGCTAGTTTTGGCCTACATGGTACATGCATGTGTGTATTTGTTTCTCTTATCATCATTGGCATGTGTTTTTCCAAGTGTGATAGTGGTTTCAGTTTTGCCTTTCCATTTCCGGATAGCCATGGTGTGATGGGGTTCTTTCATTTGGTTGAGCTTTCGACTACCGGATGGTTTTGGAACTGGTTGAGGTGGTCTCAAGAAAATTCCCAAGGGCGTATGAATCCCTTAATCGGTTTTGGCAGGATTGCAGTAAAGCTTGAGGGTGGAGACGGGAATATTCCTCAAGGTATTAGTGAAGAAATCCAGAGGCATCCAAGCTTGCTTAGGGCCTAGTGATCCCTTGACCAGCTTTGGCAGCATTATGGTAAATCCTGGTAATGTATGTTTTCTGTTTGGGCCTAGGAATCCCTTGATTGGTTTAGGCGTGATTGCGGTAAAACCTAAGGAAGCCTGGTTGTTTCGTTGTGAGTCCCATATTCATGCTTGGAATATGGCATGGGGGTGATTAGTTGAAAGGAATATTTGGTTTAGCCCAATCTATGGTTGGGTGGTACGTGGAAGTCCCTGACTTGGTTGGATTTTGCATATGTTATTATGAGCTCTTTTCCTCTTGTAGTTTATGAGTAAATGTACTTGTTATGATGTGCCTTTGATTTTTGTTCCATCATTGTTATTATTATGGTTATATGCTAGTTATAAGCATGGTTTTATGACATATCCTATTTGTGGCTCTTATCATGTTTTATTTGGTAAATAGTTGGTTATTGAATGCATGACCTAATAGATGTTACAAAAGTTATTATGAGAGGTCATTATACCTTCTTGATGATTTTAAGATAAGTATGAGACACCTATGTTCAAATATGCATTTATAACATATATATTACATGTTCACAATGTGTTTAACGAAATGTTTGTCATGGTTAGGCCTAGTTAGGTCAAGTTATTTACTAATTTTTTCCTTAATGGATTTGTCCTTGTGTCATTCACCATTCTAGAAAATTCTATAAAGTTCTGGTTAAAGGTTTGGATACTAGCCCTGAAAAAGTGGCTTAGATTCTGGGGTTGCACACTCAGAACTAGGAAATCTAGATTGCAGTTGTTCGGAGGCAGGGTTATCCATGCGACTGGAGGGTTACAATCATTTTCTTACCTTTTTATGCAAGTGATTGAGAGTCCATATCGCTGAAAAGGAAATTTAACTCAGGGTTTGGGCACCTAGAGTGGTTGTTAAGCTCCTGTGGATCCTGTAGCTCCTATAGCTCCTGAGGAAGGTCAGTAAAGTTTCTTTTTGTCTACTCCATTTCCTTATTGTGATAGAGGAGTTTGAGCTATGTCATAGTAACCTTCGGCTCATTTTTACCTTGGCATGCTGGTGAAAGTGGGTAGATATGGGAGGGATGGTTTAAGATTGGTATTAAAGCATGGTTCAATGCTTGGACAGGATGGGTAGAATGTGTGTGTCATGCATGCATGTCAGTTGTCTATATGGTTATTATGCATGCATTAGCATGGTTATGGTTGTTGTGCATAAGGTCATGGTATGCAGTTGGTATTATCATGCATGATGTCGGTAGATTGATGTGATTATGATTAAACATTTATTGCGCTAATCTAGATGGATGTTGCAAATGAGATAGCCTCCCCTAAACGTCATTGAGGTATGTTGATTATGTTTACATTTTGGTTTAACTGACATGGTATACTTGCAAGAATAAGAAGATCAAAGATGACTAGCAAAATGGTGGATTACAATTCACATGACTCCCCTTACATGTTAGATGAGCAACCAAGAGATGAGTACTCTTCGGACATAGCAGACACTTTGAGAAGCTTGAAGGTAGAGATAAGAAGTTGCAAAGTAGATAATGACATTATCATTCATTTACAAGAGAGATTTTCCAATGAATAAGAGAAATAAGCAGAGGTCAATGCAGTCATCCTTCAGAGCTTATCAGATTTGCAATGACATGGACACCCATAGATCAGTTATGGATAGGAGGGTAGGACTAATGGAGCATATCGTAGCATGTCTCATGGTAGGCACATGTTGGATAGGGATGACACAATCATAGATGGAAGGTTATTGGATACACCTGATAGGAGAGGCAATGGACATGGGTTATACTTTAGTTCTGGTTCAGACAGGTATCATGGTCATCATCGCTATCATCCTTATAGGACTGATAGGGGATATTTGATGGATGAGTTCAAGAAAACCAAGCCACCTACATTTGATGAATAGTTGAAGAATCCAGAAGATGTAGAGGCATGGTTGCTTGGGATGAAGAAAATATTTGAGTTGCATGATTACACAGAGAACATGAAGTTCGTGATAGTTATTTTTAGCCTTAAATGGAAAGAAGACATTTGTTGGGCAGATGTGGAGCGGGTTAGAGACATCAGGACATAGAGGTTAAGTTTCCATGAATTCAAGAGACTCTTCTGGAAGAAATATCTGTCAGAGAGGTACTGCGACAATAAAGCCAATTATTTCTATGAGCTAAAGATGGGATTGATGATAGATGAGGAGTACATGACTAAGCTCTTGGAGTTGTTGAGGTATGTGTTATATATTAAGGATGTGAAGGAAAAAGTTTAGAGATTTGTCAATGGATTTCCATTAGAATTTAAGGATCGAATTTAGTATGATGAGCCTCGGTCATTGGAGGAAGTCATTGGAAAGTTGAAGTATTGTTATGATCAATCAAAGCTTAAGACTGAACCTAAGCAGGGTTGGAAAGGGAATGAAAATAATAAAGGTAAATGGCCACCGAAGTGAACAAGACCTTAGGATCTAGGTGAAAAAGAGAATTGTGTTCCTTACAATAAGTTTAATGTAGTGCAGAAGGGACATGGGTCTCAGCCTAGAGAGCAGCAAAACAGAGGTGATGGTAGGAGACAATTACAGTGTTGGTTATGTGGCAAGGAGCATGATGAGCCCCAATTTTGGTACAATTCGAGCTCATTTTGGCCTACTTCACTTGCTCAAACCATTCATCTTTCTTTGCTTATGCATGCATTTCTTAGTTATTTCGTGTTGTTTGTAGGAGGAAGGCTAGACACTTTACCCACGTGACTAATGCATTGTGATTCCAGGTTTGTGCGTGGAAAGGGGAACAAAAGACAACGTAAAAGGAGTTAAGGAGACATAAGGTGGCACTGCTGATTTTGTGGAAGGATGTCCACAGTATTGGGATAGTCCTCGTGATTCCCACCGAGAACTCCGAGCTCCTATCAATCTCCCCTCCGAGCCTCAGAAGTAGCCAGCTGTCCTACAGGAACAGCAGTCATCAACTGTTGACTGCCTCACAAATTCGCAGTTAAACTTCAGTGGACAGCCGAGCTCCTAGAATCAAGGCTACTTGGCGGATCATCATCTTTTTTGTATAAATATGGAGGCCGTAGCCTTAGATGGTTGTTGAATCTCTTGGGTTATCATCTCATTTTGTAATCAGTCCAGTTTTGTTTCCTTTCTCTGTAAGCCAGTTTGGCATGACGTTGAATGATTAATAAAGAGGACAGCTTGTGATCAATTCCTGAGTTTTTATTAGGAGACTATAGCTCTCAGGTTAGGGCCCAACCTGAGAGCCATAGATCCCCTCTGTTGTAGTATTGTTTTTAGTTCCTTTCCAGCACTTTACGTTTCCTTTGCACATGCAATTTGAATGGCAGTCTTGTAATTTGATTTTCTTATGAGTTAGGTAGATTTTATTTATGGTTCAGTCACTTTCACTTGTTTAGCATAGCACATGATACGTGATATCCATTGGAGCTCCATTAAAATCGTTTGTTAAGGCTCACTGCCATCTCGTTTGAGGGTTGGGGTGTAGTCTATAGCAGACCACCAAAAATACGCATGAGTTGGTTGATACAGTTATGATTTGGATTTAGATGCTTCCTTGTCATTTATAAGAACCACACATCTATTCAGCACAGTGCCATACGTATTCCTCCTTGCGTTTTGGATCACTGTTCAATAAAATCACAGTATACTTAGCGTAGATTGATGCTTTCTTGGCTTGATCAACAGTTTCGGTCATTTGTTTCATTTACACTCTTCTCCATCTCGTTCATTACCATGTTTTCTGCTTTAACCTTGCATGCAACCACGTTTCTCTGCTTTTCACCGCGTTCTGCCCGTCCCTAAAACATCTCCTAATCCTCGCTTAGCCTCATTCCTTGACCTTTCATGTCCAACACTCCAACACACTCCCTCCACCTGTTTTCTATCTCATCCTTCCATTCCCAAGCCATCACCAGCCTGACCCATCCCTCTCACATCCCTTCCTACCCATCCATCACTGTTCCCTCACCTCAGTCCTCCACGTTCGACCATCCTGTAGCAATTCAGAGACATCCTGTAGCAATTCAGAGACATCCTGTAGAAAACCCTGAGTTTCCTGTAGAATCCCCTGCAGACATCCTGTAGGAGGTCTTCCACGCGGTTGCTGAGCTTCTGCACGTGGGACACCTCTGTGGATGGATGCCAAGGGCCCATAGGGACCTCACTTGGCCTCCCCAATCTATCCCATGCTTTCCTTCCTTCTCCATCCCATCTGCACAATCAACCCTAATAAATAAACAAAGCACCATCACTCCATCTACTTAACGAAAAAGTATAAAAACATGTCTTTGATAATGTCAGTAGTATAGATTCATGCATTTCCTCTTGTCAGATGTAGTAGCAGCATTGGTAGAAAGATTACTCATCCTCATTGCATCATAGGGATTAGACTAGTCGAATTAGGGTTTCCTAGGGTTACATGCGTTGAATTACTTCTTGTCAATTAGCTTAGTCTTCTTTGAGCTAGCTTTCATCCATCATTGATAAAGCTTCTTCTGTGAGCCTATAGAAGTTGGCTTGAGCCCTAACAGACTTGTGCCAGCTGACCAAGTGACAGCTGCGACAAGATCTAGTACTTGTGCATATAGCACCGTCGCTTCCAAGTTTGTACGAACAACCGGGTTGATAAAATGAGAGACAGGAAGCCTCAGGAGTTGTAGCATTATTGCTACAATACTGGAGCTCACCAGAGCATCTCAAGAAGGATTTTTTATCATAAGGGTGGTAGGCCTCAAATTTAGAGTGCTCAGGAGGCGCAGATAGTTGGGGATGTTGGACAAAGCATTCCTCGAATCTACGCAGCATTAGATAATAGGAAAGCGGATAACCAAGCATTTATTATTGAGATTGACGGTAAGATTTGTGATCAATTTGTTTCTATTTTGATTGAACGTGGATCTAATTATAGTTATGTTAACCCTTACCTGGTGGATAAGTATGGTTTGAGAAAAAGTGTATGCATATTCTTAGTTAGTGCAGTTGGCTATAGGTACTAAGAAAAGAGTTCATCATTGGGTAAGAGCTTGTGCATTTGAGCTAAATGTTATGCCTACATCAATGCATCTGAATGTACTTCCATTGTGATCATACAATATGCTTATGGGTATGGATTGGTTGCATCTACAGAGGACTAAGGTGGATTGTTATGAAAAGTGTCACGCCTCTATCCTGGCGGTGGTCTTTCAACCGCACATAGGCAGGTGCAGCACCACTACCCACTTTCTTTTCACCAATACTTATGAGTACGGAATACACCTAACCATTCAAGACTTAGTTATTTTCTTCAATTCTACTAAGAATTATCGTTACACAACAGAAATAACATTTACATCATCATCATATGAATGCACAACGGAAATACTTTCTTTTAAAATGGGAGGGGCAACTTCCAAATTATATAGTTTTCCCAATATACAATAATTCAGTCTTTTACAAATACAATTTACAAGTACAACCTTTGCTAGGAAACTCCAAATTTCACCTTAGAAAATCTGCCAAAATTCTGCATTTTGCATGTTCGTGTCGGGTCACCCACCTCGTCGGGTCGGGTCATCCTTTGTTCATCAGCGCCCACCTGTACTTCTCTATTCATGGTTGCCCACCTGCAAACTCCCGTTTAAGGCCGCCCACCTCTGTGTCGTGTCATGTTGTGTTGCCCGGTCACACCATTCAAAGGCACCCACCTGCCTCCATGCAGGGTTGCCCACCTCTCATTCAACAATGTCTGTTCCAAGTGCCCAACTCGTCGCATTGTTCTGTCAGCCTATTCACTATGGAGACCCACCCAACTGGGTTGGGTCGTTCACCTCGCGTTCAGAACCACTCACACACGTCTCCAGCTCACCGACCTTATCCACCGTGTAGACCTACCCAAATGGGTCGTGTTGTTCAGCCAAACCCATGGGTCAGGTCGCCTAGTTCGTTCGGGTCACCTGCACCCACCGTAGCTCAGGTTGCCTGTGCCCAACTCACTGAACAGTGCACCTGATCACCCTTCCATCAATTTGCTATAACTTGTCCCATGCATGCATGCCCGAAACCTGCAACTAGCCCTTCCTTCGGCTCGACACTTCAGCCCTGCGTCCGCTTGTACCTTGCCTCGACCTTCTCCTTGATTTCGCTTACGTCGCCAAGTGTTCTTACTAATGCTTGTTGCTTGGACTTCGATTGTTCTTCTCCTCCAAGTCACCTTCCATATTTATACCCATCACCCAATGTGTTTAGGTAGGTCATCCCAACCCTAAGCTGACCTCTCAACTCGTCCTCTAACCGTCGGGTCCACTTTCACACGTCGGCCCACCTAGGACGTCCGCCTCCATACATTGACCCATTTTGGTTTCCTTACTCACTCTATAAACTTGTCATGCGTGCATCCATACTTAGTCAATTTTCCACTTCTCGGTTTTTCAACTCTCTAAGTACCTCATTGCACAATCGCACAACTCGTCAGGGCACATTTAATCGAACACTCCCTCTCATCATGTCGTCAAGCGCGCTCACCCATCACCTTTAACTAAACTCGTGCGATCGTCACATAAGTCGACTCGTCGCACATAACTAAAGATGACTCACTCGTCACATAAAACCGACTCGGGCGCCCGTCGCACATACTTGGTGTGCCCTCCTCATCTCGGGGTCCTAACATCATCCACCACTCTAAAAGTGTTGTCACCCTTGGCAACACCATCTCAACAAACACCATCACTAAGACTATAAATATGGGTACCAAGATGTGTCCACCTCTGACCTACCTCATGCCATCAATATGCCAAACTCTGCAATAAAATCATGTCCTGGATCCCCTCGTGTTGGTGACTAGTTGGGTAGCTAATCCAACCGTACATCACCTCCACAAGAATGCATTCTCCCTACTTCATCATGACTCATCTCTACATCCTACTGCCAATCGTGTTCATCTCACCCTAGATGTTTGCTCAAAACATAGGAGACTCATTACCATGAGCAACTAACAATGAGCCTCATCCCCATGTCAATCTAAGAAGAGAGGGAGGAAGTGGAGGTTGAAGGCTCTCCCTCTTCCTCAACTAATAGCTCAATCCACCTATCTGGATATTCCTCCTCCAATCTCTGCATGTATGCTTCCCGACTCTCCGTCTGAATCTTAGGTCTAGCATCTCCATCTCCTTCCACTGCCTCTAGTCTGCTTGATCGATCCAAGATAATATTAGACAATTCTCTAATCGCCCGTGATTGCTCCATAAGTTTTGCCTCTGTATAAGACAACCTCTTATAGACTTCCTCAACTCGCTTGACTTCCTCCATATTCATCGTTGTCAACTTACTTTCAATTGTCGTAGCCCCTATGGTTGGTAGACCAATGGGATCATCATCACGCTCGTCATAAATGTACAACTTCTTCAAGTGTGGTACCATCATAGCTTCAAACTGTTTCATAAATTCCATACCCAGTACAACTTCATAGTCATCTATCCACACAATCGTGAAGTCTACCTTCCCAGTCCATTCACCTATGCTCACATCCACTTTCTCTGTTATACCAATCACTGAATTTGGTGGAGAGTTCACTGCTTTCAACTGTGCTTGAGTTGGAATAAATTTCAACCCAATCTTCCTAGCAGTTTCTTCCCTCATGAAGTTATGAGTCACACCACTATCCACCATAGTTAGAATAGTGCCTTGCCAAATCTTCATCTCCACATATTCTAACTTGTTTCTTTCAGGATCTCGTCGTGAGACCACCTCCGTAGCTACTACAGCTCCCAAAATCTACATCACTCCAATGGATGTTTCTTCCTTCTTCTTCTTCGCATCGACTTGTGCTACTACTGCTAGTTTTGGTCTTGAAGGACAGTTCTTCACCGTATGTGGTTCTTCAGAAATCCAACACTCCAAAGGCTTCTTCGTCTTCAACTTTTCATTCAATCTTGAAGGCTCTTCTTTCGTAGTATTCTCTTTCAGCTTATTTGTCTTCTTCTTTCTCTCTTCGGTTCCTTCATCGTAATGTTCTACCAAGTGATCAATTGCTACAAATTCTTTTTCTAGTGTCTTGATATTTTGCCTCTTTACCTCATTGTGTGCCCAAGATTTCAATCTTATGATGAAATTGAACACCTTGTCCTTTTCCACCATATTAAGTAACTCCAAGATCACACTCGAGAACTCCCATTGATATGCTTGTAGGCTTCTTGTTTGCTTCATATACTTAATCTTCACCCTTGCATCCCAAGTCTCACCTTGTGGGCTAAAATGAGTCTACAAAGCTTTCTTCATGTCATCCCAAGAAGAGATTTCCACAACATCACCACTGGAAATCTGGTCTATATTTCTTTGCCACCACATCTTAGCATCTTTCATCAATAATTGAGCAACTACCTTGACTTTGGCCTCATCATCAAGTATACCCAAATGCTCCAATTATTGCTCCATATCCCATAAGAAATTTACAAGATATTTTGTACTCCTCATCCCATCATAAGATTCGGGTTCTTTGACCTTCACATGGGAAACTCCTCCAACAAAACCTTGCCCAACTACTTTCTTCAAAACAACTATCTCATTTCATGCATCATCAAGTTCCTTCTGCAACATCGAGATCTCTACCAAACCTTGAACTCTTGCAAATCCAATGTTCTTCCATTCTGTATACTTGTATCGGATTTTTAGGTCTTCGAATTCTTCCTTCAACTTCGTGTGCATCTCCCAAAATTCAACATTTTTGGTTTTCACAAAAGCCACTTCAGATGCTAACTCCTCCATTTTATCCACTACTATGTCCATGAAATATGTTTCAGCATCCATTCTAGATTCCCCCTTCATAACTTGAGGTTCTTTCACTTGATCAGCCATTAGCTTCGCTTTTGGTCTAGTATAGACCATACACTCCTTCTATCATTCAACTTGGTCCTTCACTTGCCCCTGTCGAACTTTCCAAGGCCCTGTGGAAAGTCTGATATCACCTGTCACGAAGAGATATCTGCTTCTTCAAAAAGGCCTCTGATGCCCACTATCATGAAGTGCAGTGGTATCCCTTCAATCTGCAAATCGTCCAAAGCCCATGAAAATCAGACCTCCGATACCAACTGTCACACCCCTATCTTGACAGTGGTATTTCAATTGCACATAGGTAGGTGCGGCACCACCACCCACTCTCTTTTCACCATTACTTATGAGTACGGAATACGCCTAACCATTCAACAATTAGTTATTTTCTTCAATTCTACTAAGCATCATCATTAGACAGTGGAAATACATTTACATCATCATCATATCATCATATGAATGTATAGTGGAAATACTTTCTTTTAAAATGGGAGGGGCAACTCCCAGATTATAGAGTCTACCCAACATACAATAAGTTAGTCTTTTACAAATACAATTTACAAGTATAGCCTTTGCTAGGAAACTCCAAATTTCACCTTAGCAAATCTGCCAAAATTCTGTAGTCTGCTTGCTTGTGTCAGGTCTCCCACCTCGCCGAGTCGGGTC